>JH430051.1:2798-85691 GCA_000239455.1 Strigamia maritima
GAAAGGCGTTCATCTCGGACCTCCAAGTGTCATTTGCGAATCTGGGCTTATTCACTCATATCAGATCTCTCGGCGGGAATTCTTTTCATTCGAGTGATTTTACTGGATTGCAGTCTAGGCGGCGGCAACATTTGCTTTGCATTATTATTCTTGGATTGTGCTGCCACAGTGCTCTCTACTTATCGGAGTAGTGATGTCACCGAAGGGCCTTTAGTTAATTTTGGCGGTTCTAGTCGCAATTTAGTCACAGTCATCGTGACGTTTTTAACGTTGGCTTTAACATTTTGTGCTCGACATCGCGAGAGATAATGACGGAAGGGCCTAATTTTCTAAAAAAACTTAAAAAATTGTTTAAAAGAATTTATTTTTCCTTGTTTTGTCATTGAATCTATGTTTATCCCGTTGTTGGTGCATTGGAGTTGTTCATCTGTGGTGGTGGATTTTTCTGGAACCATCACAGCTCCTGACAAATCATAAAATTCTGCTTTTACCGCTTGTTGCTTCAATTTTGCCAGCCATTTCAACTTTTGTTACACGCAAGTCGCGTGAGGGCGCCACTGATTGAATCACGTGACCTGAGACAACAAAGATCAAAGACACCGCCCCAGAGTGTCCATTCTGTATTATTCTGTGTAAAAATGTCATTCTGGCATACACAGTTGATCGTGATTGGTGCTTTGCACATATAGTGAAGTTAATATACAGTGTAAAGGTATGTAATAATAATAATTAGCATCATTCTAAAAATAACTTTAGCAATCTTTAGTATCAACAGTTTTAATTTCATTATTAATCACTTTATTAATCCCATTAATAGGCGGCATTAAGCATGGCGACTACATGTCCGCTTTCCCACTATGTTTTTCAAAACAATCCAACCGAATTGCGTAAATTTTTGTATAAACAAGTTGTGGTTGACGTTTGCAATGAAAAACAAGAAACGGGATGGGTTTATACAATAGATCCCGTGTCGAGAAGCGTTATTCTCGTCAATTTCATTAATAACCGGCCAAAAGACTATTCGATTGTTTTGGGACAGTCAGTCAAGAACATTTCGATAATAAACGACAACATCGACCAATACAAATACAAAAGTGAACTCGATAACCTTTGTGGTAACCAGGAAGAATCGGTGCAAACAACCGGCGAATTAGAAGCGCGAAAAGATAAAATCAAAAACTGGTTCAACAAAAACAGAATTCCATTCGAAAAAAAAAGCAACGGCGATTTGAGCATAATGGATGCTCTGACTTTGTCTTCGCCCTATTTGCACACAAACTGTACGAGTGCCAATGCAATTGTACTAGGAAAAGTACAAGGACTAATTAAAGGGATGCCGCCCGATGTAGAAGACTATATAGTGGCCTAGGAGGATAGATAGAATTAAGTTTTAATCTGGCTTATAATAAATCTAACATGAACAAACACATTTGACCATTGATAGATAGAATTGAGTTTATAGATGCAAGCGGCGACTTAAGCCATACACGTCTTTTAATCTGACATACTGAAACTGACCTACCAAATCTAACCAATATAAATCGTACATTCCATTGCAGAATGGAATGCAGTCTTACATTATCAAAGAATTGGTCAAAAACACAAAGACAAAAGCCACAGAAGAAAAAGAGGAGCAAAAAAGAAAAGAGGAGACAGATAACCAGTTAGCACCACTGCAATGGAAAAACAAAGTGCTTCAGCGGAATGCCCAGGGGAGGCCACGAGGAGGGGATGGGCTTGGATGTTTTCTCCTCCTGACCCTTGGAGGAATACTGACAATTGATAAACACTACATTTGTATATTGCATTGCAGAATGGAATGCAGCATTACATTATCAAAAGATTGGTCAAACAATTGGTCAACAGAGACTTTTATTTTAAAACGTTTATTTGTTCTAAAAAATTAGAAAAATTACGTATAAAGTAATAGACAAATATAGCGTTTTATTAAAAAAATTAAATTTAAAAAAAAAAGACAAAAAAAGAAAAATTAAATTTAACAATAAAATATGAGGTACGTGTCTAAATTGCTTATTAAAGTTAAATAAAAATTAGACTTTTGAGATACAACAATATTCGTTAGCCACGATAGAGCCAATTGGTAGCAATTGTCCAGGATTGATAATTAAATCGATAATGTATTTTTCTGTTAAACGCTCTTTATCCGACTAATAATCCAACAAAAAACACATCAATAAACATCATCATTCAAGTTTCACGCATAAAAATAAAATCAATTTACCGACTGCCGCTTGGCTGGTAGCAAAACCTCATTCCAACCACGACGCATGTTACCACGCACTAAAGAACAGGGAATCCCAATATGATCTGCCAATGCCTAACAAAATAACAAAATAATTGCAACCTAAACTGCTAGAAATTTCAAGTATCTTTAAAAGCAGCGCTCTTGATCGAAACATCGATTTAGTTAAACTCGCGATAGGTAGAACATTACTCGTGTATTTATATTTTAAGTGATTAATTTCCAACTCGGGACTATACGAGTGAATACTATCAGTATCAAATTTTCCTCCCATTTTATCACTGACAAATTTGGCTAAAGCATTCGCTTGATGATGAATATTGCTTATTGGAAGAATGGTCTCCACGACATCTTCTAAATACTTGATCAACAATGGATCTCTAGTTGCTCTGAAAGCTATACTAGTTAAACTACCGGCTTCCGATGGTGTGTCATCGTCTGTCGATATAGAACTGATAATTTATATTAATAAATTTTTCCACGATTATTTTTTTGGTTACAAACTTACAATAATGGAGTTTGCTGTTGAAAATTAACGAGTAAAATTGCAGGTTTGGAGTTTATTGGCGCAACACTACAATTTTCGAGACTAGGGAATTTATTTTCCCACGGCTATGATCCAACGTCATAAAATAAGTCGTAAATGTGATCCGTTGCTGCTAGATAACCAGTGTAACCGTATTTCGCTGGTAGATGATTAGAGAAAATGCGTTCTAATACTAGATCCGCATAATTTCCTTGATTTTTCCATTTCGCGTTTTGCGATAACAAATGAACGATCCTGTAAAATCATTTCTAATCGATCATTTCATCTCGAACTTGGACATCACTATATGAATTATTTTACCCGTGTTCACATAAAGCAACTGCTACCTCATTGTAAACACCGATAGTTGATATTATCCACAATGCTTTCAGATATATTTCAGGCTTGGATAATGATAGTAATTTGACCAATGACGCAATACCGTGTTGCAAAAACTAAAAATAAAAGCAAATTTGGTTAATTTATTAATTTATTTTAACTTTATTATACGATATGTACTTGGCTTCTCGCTTCATAATCGCAAATATAAGCTGCAATCGCAGTACACGTATTCAACTGAACAATTATATCTCTGAAACAAGTGTTATTGTTATGATAAATCACTCAAATTAGTAATACAACATACTTCGATTGTAGGCAATGTATTAACCCAGGTATGATATTCGCACGCAGAGCATCTTCTCTGGCTTCTCTTACTGTGGCCACATTAGTAAGACAAGCAGCTGCAGCAGCTTGTAGTTCGAAGTTTGGTGTATAAAGGAATTCAGTTAATATATTCAGAGCTTTGCAATCACGAACCTCACTACAATTTTAATTTTACTGTGTCAATTTGGAATTTTGTTAGAGTTATATAGTGTGTGTTATTTATTACTTGCAATTTTTTGTACGATGTGAACGTCATATTTGCAAGCGCAACAGTTGCTGACAAACGGACAAAGTCGTCGTTGTTAGTCAAAAGCTGTACCAGACGTTCAATAGCACCTAGGTATAAGTACTACGTTTTAATGTACATGGTACGGTAATTCATAAAATAATAAATTAAATGCCCCCTAATTCTTCCAACTAGGTACTTCGCCCTTTTTAATTGGTACTTGTCTGTTATCTACCTCTTCACACCAGGTTTCTCCTGTCCTAGCCTAAGTCTTGACCTTACCATTTTATGTTTTATGTCTTTGAATTTAGATAACCCAACAACATTGTGGAATTATTCCATTTTAGGTTTATGCTAACAGCGCATGTGTTGACGTGCTAATTATGTGTGTTAATAAATATTATTTGAGGTAAATAATATTTATTATTTTATTATTAACATGACACCACTTGATCGACTCAGCAGCTGGTGACAAGCTCCACCTACTGAAAGGGGGAATTGCTGAGTTATCCTCTGCTGCACCCAATTGAGCTCACTGCGCAGAGTTCTACGCATCAACAACAACAACATCCCTGGGAGAGCTCAGTTCTCGCCCTCACTGAAATCTTCGGTCTTATTCTTTCTGTCAAACACACAACACACCTTACGGTGACACTCTTACTTATTGGTTATTAGTTTGATTGAGGTGGTTAATTTGGCATACGACAGATTTGCTAGCGCACAATAGTACGGTTTACACAAGCTAACAATTACCCAGGTAACACCATCATCGGCCATCTAATTCAGCATTAAATGTTGATTGTTGTTTCAGAATGTTGATTTAACATCCAACGGATGTTGTTTATGTACTTCAACATTCAAACATTTGATCAACGTTTAATTTAACATCGGATTGTTTTATGGGAAGGTAGTGTAAAATTATTTTAAGAATAATTTTCTATTTTTTAAAAACTAAAATATTGGTTACACGGTATATCCCTTTTTTGTAGTGACCCGAGCAGAGGATTTCTTTTGATAGGAACTCAGAAAAAAATATTTCACGCTGGTGGTGAAAAAGTAAAAGTAAAAAGTTAAAAGTGATTAAAAGATGGGGTCGAACAACAAAAAAACAAGAAAAAACCTGCTTCTTCCAGAATATCTCGCCATCGTCTTTGATGGGCAAAGAGTGCAATAATTTCGGTACTGGCTGACTGTATAGCGGGCACTTGGCTATTTAAAAATTTGATGATTAATTTTTCAATTTCTTCACTTTGGACTAATTTCAAGTTTTGGGCTAAAACAAAAAAGATGTATTAATGTGCTGCCAGTTCTCGGTTGGTTTTCTAGAATAATATATTTACGGTTTTTAAATAATTTATAGAGTACTTTAAGTGTCCACAGTTTCACTTCGATTTCTTCAGTTTTTTTATTATGTCAATGGATAGAGCTAATAAGCCACTGTTGCATAAATACTTTTTAAAAAATATATATATTAAGTGGTTTCACATTAATATTATTATTACTGTTATTATAATACTCGTTCACATTCTGGATCTTCCAGACAGTTGTTAAACACACGTAAACAGTCGACGTGAAATTCACTTTGCGCTTTATTTTCCAATATTTGCATTAATATGGTAAGTCCGCCAGAATCGACAAAATTGATCTGTCTTTGTCCTGTGTATTATTTATTATTATTATTATAATTGACAAACTTAAAGATTTTCATTTTTATATGTTTATCAAATTCAATTACTTTTACTCGTGGCTCGAACTAAACACAAAAAAGACAATTGTTGAATAACATCAAATTCCGATTTCAGTAAACGAAAGAGAGATAATAATCCGCCCAAGTCGCATAAAACTTTCACCGCATTTACATTCTAAAAAAAAAAAATAAATAAATAAATAAAAAAAATTATTATATTTTTATTTCGTTTTATATTTTTATAGTAGTTAAATGACTTGTAAGAGATTGGAAAAAATTTCAACTGAATTTTTCTGTACATCCGGATCTCTGGTCAATAAAAATTTTGCAATAACAGGAATTCCATTGAGTTTTATAATTATATTCCGGCCGTGATAATCAATTGACATATTAGATAATGTTAACGTTGCATATTCAATGATCAATATTTCGTACAAATCAGAGTTAGACAGAATATCCAATAATATCGGAATGATATCGAGACTCCTCAATTCAACTCTGACGTCAACTGAAAACATTTATTCATTACTGATGACATCATTTTTAAGATTGTATATTTAAAAATTTAAAATTCTACCCAACGATGCCAGAAGCCCACAATTCATGCAAGCATATTTAACGATGCTAGAATTCGAATGGCGTAAATGTGGAACGAGTAATTCCAAAATTCCAACCGACTTTGCTTCTGCTTTGTTCTTGTCACCTTTTTTTTTTAAAAAAAAAAAACAAAGAATGTTTTGATTGGCTTTATTACTGCACAACACGAAAAATAATAAATTAAACTTTTTTCCACAAATTTCATGATAGACCCGAGAGATTTTAACAGAATATCCTCTTCAGTACTCCGTAATAAAAGAGCAATAGTACTTAAGGCTTGACTTTCGAATGTAATTGTTTGCAACTAGAATTTTTTACATGGATTAATATTTATAAAAATATTATATTATGTTTATTTAATCACCTCTTGATTTCTTTTACGTTGTAAGGCCATTTCGCGGAGTGCGCTATATTTTAAATTATATTTTACTTGCACCGTAATCGTTTTTTTTAAGAGTGGTTATTTTCTGTTCTGAGTTCTGACGGAAGGCCAACCAATGCCAGCTCTCACCGGACGGCGTTCACGATGACATAATAATTTCTTTTCTTTTTGCTCGCTAACAATTTATTTTGATTATAAATTCGGATATAATACTTTTGCATCGTAACCAAAATAAGTTACTTCACCTCTCATGTAACATAATAATAGGTTTATGATATCGTATGTCAAACCTAGTTTTTCACTGCGCATGCGAAGTAACGTCACAAAAATTGTTATTAGGTTTTGTGGCATAGGTTTGCCATATTCTCGATAGGCGGCGCCACTAAAACGCGACTGCGGGACTATAACGTCCACAAAACGACCACTTCCGGTCAAGACGTTATAAAAGCGCAAACTTGCCGACATTCCTGATCCATCCGTGAGTCCACCCTTAGTGTTATCGCTATTGTTGACGGCCATCGCGTGTCAGCAGACAAAACACGCGGTGCGAGCGAGAGAAGCCGATTTAAGCCCCCGACTACATTCGATAATTTGCACGCTCCATTCAAATGGTTGAATGCCGAGAATCTACAGTAAGAGGAATTGATTTGATTGTATTGTGTTTGCCAATTTTATGTTAGATTTAGTTATTTTAATAAAAAGTGTTTATTTCAAATTTCAATTGTTTTTGTGTCCTTTGTTCCAATCCATCGCGCACGCGGAGAACCGCTAGAATAATTTAAATAAAAATTCCACTATAAGATCCGATTAAAAGTAAAATGAAATTTATTAATAATAATTACAGAATGAGAATATGTCACAATGGTGCCGTGACCAAACCAGCTTTTTAGTTGCGATTTTTCGCGAAAAATTCGAATTTTGAAAATTTTGACCGCATGGTCAAGTAGGCCTAGTCAGCGAAATTTCGCATTAAGAAGTGTGCGTCGATTGGACATTGTACGAATTCAATTGTGATTTGATGATTTCTATGTTTTATTGTTGAAATTCAGTTGTAGTTGCTAGGTTTAAGTTTGACTTTTAATAAAAAGTGACTTTAATTTTTTTAACAAAGTGTGTTTGTGTGTTTTTGGGTTTTTGCGATTCTGACATTGTTGCGACAGCGTGCTAAATTAGGGTTAAAATTTTTTTTTGGGCGCGATATATGAACACAGAACTAGACTTTAGGCAACTAGCATATAATTATTTCGAAATGAGTAAGACTGCAGAGGAACTGGCGGCTGAGGCGCAAGCGGCGATAAATGTTGCGCTCAACATGTTTAATTTAATTTCCATGATTCCGAAATTCTCCGGAAGTAATAAAGCGGGCGGTAGTTCCGTAGAACGTTTTATAGCGGCGATTAACGAATTCGAAATAGATTCAGGGCTGACAATTTGCAAGGTCATCAGATCCAAGTTTGTCGAAGACGCGAACGTGTGGTTAAACGATAGCTACGAAGTGATTAATTGCACAGAAAAAGTTGAATTTTTTGAGCTTTTGCGCGGGCGTTTCGGGCAAGTAATTCCGATCGAAATTCACATCGATCAGTTCCAGACTGCAACACAGAGGAAAGAGGAAAGTGCAGTAAACTTTGCAGCTAGACTTAGGGGTTATCTCGAGCGTATTATGCGGAAACAGAGCGATTATACGGCAAATAAAGATCGAACTTTAATGACCAGATTTAAGTTAGGCTCCAAAGCAGACATTAGGGAAAAGATGGCGATGCAAGGGTACTTTAGTGACTTGTAGGAATGCGTGAATTGGGTTACGAGACAGTAACTGGTCATGAACAGCATCGCAAAAACTGCAACGTCCAATTTGGCTAATTTAGAGGTCTCGGCTGTTCAGCAACAGCCAAAAACCAAGAAAACAGATAAACCAGCAGTTGTGAACGAGGTAGAGGTCCTAACCAAACAGTTAGCAGATTTAAAGGGACAATTAGAAAAGATGCAGGCGGTTGGTGTTAACTCTGGTACCGACCAGTTTGCTTTGAGTGATAGGCGTCGACAAAATGATCGATATTGTTTCAAATGTGGGCTTTTGGGGCACATGGCGATGGATTGTCGCACTCAAACGAGAAATTATCTGTGCCATCGATGTGATGGGCGAGGGCACATCGAAAAATATTGTAACGTGGCGGTACAGTGGAATGAGGACGAGAGGGTGTGGTTTCAACGTCAAAATGGCCAAAATGGTGGTCAGAACAATTTCGGCGGCCAAAACAATGGCGGTTCGAATGGTTCTGGCTATTCAAATGGCCAGGGAAATAATTACAACAATGGGAATAATTTCAATCGAGGTGGTCATAACAATAACAGAGGAGGTTTTAATCATAATCGAGGGAATAATCCAGGTTTTAGAGGAAACGGATATAATAACAATAGGAGTAGGGGTAATTATAACCCAGGGAATGGCGGAAATCGGCAATCGAATAATCCGAATGCAGATTTCCAGAATGTTCAGGATGCCAGGTATGTGCCACCACCTAGGGATGGAGGGCAGGCCAATTCTGCAACAGCTTCAGTTCCTTTAAACTGATTGGGCAGTTGATGTCGGGACCAGACATCGACACGGCCCAAAATGCTGCGAGAATAGGTCAAGTGACGGGCATTAGGCCGCAGGATGGTTTAAAACCCAAGAAAACAGTTAGTTGGGACGACGAGAATCCCAACGACATTGTTTCTAATTTTAATAAAGTGATGGATTTGTATTTGAGAGGAAACGCCGGAGAGACAGCTATTGAAAACGAGGCGGACAGGATCATCGAGGTAGAACAGGCGGAACCAGTATCGGAGCTAGGCACTAGAGACAGGTTTTCGGAAAAAGAGTTAGCCGATATGTATAGGCTGTTTGACGATGACAACATCATCGAACCCATTTTGGACAGTTTAGTTGAAACTGCAGTCAAGAGTGATTTTCAGGAAAATAGTGTAGAATATAAGATTCATGAAAGTTTAGACGGGCATAAAGTCCCAAAAGTTTCGAAAGTAGGATATAAAATCCCAGAATTAGTCGAACATAAAGTTTAAAAGGTTTTTAGGACATGAAGATCCATTTATTTGGCCATGAAGCGCCAAACGTTTTAGACAAAGATAAAATTCAAAAGTTTCCAGAAAGTAACGTAGGACGTAAAGATCCATTTAATTTTAGCAGCGAGTATAAAAGTCAGGAAGACTTCGAGAATAATATAGAACATAAAGCTACTATTGGATAGATAGATAGAATTGAGTTTATAGACGCAAGCGGCGACTTAGGCCATACGCGTCTTTTAATCTGACGTAGTTAAACTGACATACTAAATCTGACCAATATAAATCTGACACGGACAAACACATTTGACCAATGATAACCACTACATTCGTACATTCCATTGCAGAATGGAATGCAGTCTTACATTATCCAAAAAATGGTCAAAAACAGAGACAAAAGCCACAGAAGAGAAAGCAGAGCAAAAATAGATGGTAAGATAGATAACCAGAGGACCCATTAGCACCACTGCAGCGGAAAAACAAAGTGCTGCAGTGGAGTACCCAGGGGAGGCCACAAGGAGGCTGGTCTTGGAAGTTTTCTCCCCCAGCTACTATTGGATCTCATCTCTCATCCCAAACATTAAATAAACTCACTTTATTCATGTCTATGTAAAATCTGCGGTAACTTTGGTACACTCAGTGCACCATAGTTACAGTTCATAAAACTATGGGATTCGAGACCGTCACACGGGAAGTGTTCAACAAATCTGAATATGTGCATTTATTTGTTTTAAACCACACAAAACAAATATGTAGTTCGGAAATTCTATCTGATCTCACGGCAACCCACATAGAAAATCTCATTAACGAACAGAGTTTAATTAGCGAATTAGAACCCAATAACCTTAGTGATTTTATTATTTTTCTTTTAACTTGGGATTCGAAGACATTTGAAAGAAAAACAAGATTGAACGTGTATTAAATTTAATATCGAAATGCGACATTAGCAAGTTGCCGGATTACTCTCTTCGGAAACTATTATCAAGTAATAATCGTGATTTCTTGTATGAATCGGCATCGATGTACAGTGCATTGAACAAATTGGCTGCGTCTCGTTGGTTAACTATTTCCAAGCCAAAAGTTCAACTCTTTGCTTTTGAACTACGAAAATTTGGAACGAGTGTACAAAATGTAACTCTTTTGGACAACATCAATTGGTCAACCACAGCAGCATGTCCTCCTCGTGTGCAGAATTCAATTGACACCTGGTATCCGGTTGTGACAGTGTGGAATCGGGGTCGATATTGTTATAATGTCGGCCGATCCAACAATGCATAAACACGACAAAACCACAAAAATTGCCGAGAATAAATTATGCAAATATAGTTTTAATTTATTCATTGAATTTATTTACACTTACAATTATATAAAATACTAAGATATGCAAATATAAACTTATTTACATATCTTAGGCCTACTTTGGTTCCATGTGCTTAGGCTTAACACAATGGGGAAATCATGGCGATCCTGAGGGATATGGCTGACTAAAAGTCTGTCACAACCAACCAGAATAAAGTGGGTTGAGTACATCTATTCGGGTAAGAATAAGGTAATCAACTTGCTACAAGAAAACATTAGTAGAAGAAGAAAAGAGGTGCAAACGGTCAAGCCGTGGTCATCGCCGACTTAAGTGGTTTGACCCACATTCCGCGCTTTGCACGACGCGTTATTTCTACATTTAGGGCCCCGGGACATGAGAGAGAGGAAACAACAGAATGGTTTACTCACCTGAGTCGGCCCGGTCCAATGTCGCGTCTTATCGCGGTACTATCATCGATCAGTGGCCGTCGCTGTCGCCCCTGATGCCGTCGGGCCACCGCGACAAAGGGAAGTACCTCGAAGTTGGCGGCCAAAACTCAACGTACAAGTTCCATACATGTACGGGCAGGAAGATATATTGGCCCCATGTTTATCTCATATTTACCTAACATGTTGTAACTTCATACAATAAACGTAGGCGCCACAGGGAAATGCAATACACTTTAAGATATAAATACACATGACACTTAAGAATATAAATATAAGGCATACACTATTAAAATACACTACACTGTAATAATAATAATATATACACTTCAATAAATACACTCAAATAGTATCACAATATAAATACACTCAAATGTAAAAGCACAAACCATTTAGGCAAATAATCACAGATAATTCATATCAGGTCAAACATTCAGTTCAGGGTTTCTCATAGCATTCAGCAATACTTCCTGTTTTACATGAGCTTTTATACTCTGCTAATCTCTCACTAATCCCTAAGGAATGTGTAGATAACAGAGTGGCCAATGGTTGATGCCGGTTGTGGAATGTAATGACCACTTCCGGTATCATCCAACATTCCGATGTGGATTGGGGCGAATGGTCAATACAATACATAAAATATATATTTATTGACCATTACTTTGGAATTGATCATGAATAAGTGCGATATTTATTATCCACTTATTTATCTTTATTGTTATAGTTCGAATATGCCGCTAAAGACGCATAGCGTGCTCTAGTGGCAATTCCTCGCCATAACTACGGTTCGAGACCGTCACACGGTAGTTTCGGGCAAAGGAGATATATTTTACTTTGAAATTCTGTCAGATGGATACAGAGCTCTTGATGCAGCTACAGGATTGAATTATCTCCAACGTTTAGAAAGTAGTACTTTACGTTTAGAAAATAGTACTTTCGATTGTGATGATTTGCCGTTTAATTGCGAAACAGTAAATACGGAAGAAATCTTCTTTGCCCTAAGAATTAATTCTTTGTATTTGTGTTTTAATTTTGATCGAAAGGAATGGCGTATAGTTAATTTTAATGATTATGAAATTGATGATTGCCAACGTTTGCTTTTGGTAACTGGTAGCAAGTATTTCTTTGATGTAGAACAGAATATAAAAATTATTGATATTGAATTAGAAACGTGTGTGATGAAAGAGAAATTACCAGGCTGTTGGGAGCGATTAAAGTGTAAAAGTCGTCGTAGAAATTCTAGTGAAAAATTAATCTTTCAACAGAATTCTTCACCTTATAGTTTTTCGATTTATGACATTGAAAGTGATAGTTGGAATATAGTTAGGTCGCCATGTGAAAGCAATGCGTTTATGTGTATTTCGTATGACGACGACTGTCTGATAGTTGAAAGTTTTAAAAATTTTAAAAAACTGTTTTCTGTTTACTCTTTGAAATCTATGGAGAAACTAACCGAGTATAGTCCTGTGAATTATGTGTATCTTGATGTGTGTGTACTGTGACCATCCTGCAGACGAGACACTTTGTAGAAGGAACAACCTGTGTGGTTAGTACATACGATAGCCGTATGGACCACAGGTCACATGATTGGTCAAATAGGTCTTGACCAATCAGGTGACAAATGTTACTGTATATATTCTCATGTTTGGTTTTAATAAGAGAGAGAGAGAAAATTAGGTTTATAGACGTAAGTGGCGACTTGGGCCATACACGTATAAAATCTGACAAAAGAGAATCTGACATGAAAACTGACAATATGAAACTTGACATACTAAATCCAACAAAACAAAACCAACACGCTATATCTGACAAAAGAAAACTGACACACCAAAACTGACATATCCAAACTGACATAATGACTGACAAAAGAAAACTGACAAATTGAAACTGACATATCCAAACTGACATATATTGGTTTCGTTTTGTCAGAGTCAGTATGTCTGTGTCATTCACAGACATACTGACTCTGACAAAACGAAACCAATATATTAAATCAAGACAAAATAAGAAAAAAGTTCATACAAACTGAAACTGACATACCGACACTGGCATGAAACTGACTCCTTCGCACGACAAATACCAGCGTACCCCAGCGTACCAACCCCGGCATACCAACCCCGTCGTTTCAACCCCAGCGTTCTAACCCCGGCGTACTGATCCTGGTGTATCCAGCCGGCTCGGCTAATTCGGCTGGCTAGGCGTACTGATCCGGGCATACTAATCCAGGGCGTACTAATCCGAGCGTACCGATCCGGGCGTACCGATCCGGGCGTATCGATCCGGGCGTACTGATCCGGGCGTACTACCGACCAAATCTGTCCAAATAACTGACTTCCTACTACTACCGACTTCCTACTACTACCGATTTCCTACGACTACCAACTTCCTACCACTGACTTCCCACTACCAACTTCTTACAGCTGACTTCTGACAACTGACTTATCCCAGCATACCAATCCCGGCGTACCAACCCCGTGGTTTCAACCCCAGCGTACTAACCCCGTCGTTTCAACCCCGCCGTACCGGGCCTGTGTCTCCGGCCGGCCGGGCATACTAATCCGGGCGTACTAATCCAGACTTACTAATTCGGGCGTACCGATCCAGGCGTACTCTACCAACCAAAACTGTCCACACAACTGATAGCTATTAATAACAAAAGACAGAAGAGATAGAGGAGCAATAATAGATAGATAGAATTAAGTTTATAGACGCAAGCGAGAGGAGCAATAAAGAGAAGAAAGAAGAAGGAAAGATAGATAACCAGAAGACCCATTAGCACCACTGCAGCAGAAAAACAAAGTGCCACAGTGGAGTGCCCAGGGGAGGCCACGAGGAGGCTGGGCTTGGAAATTTTCTCCCCCTTGGTTCTAATAAAGTTACTTGTTACCTGTTACCTGTTACTTGTCAGCTCCACTCCATCGTTAATACTACATGGTAGCAGCGGTAAAACGTTCTTACCAGTCGATTGTTTGAAAACATTTCCGGAAGATATTCGTAACGGAAAAATTCAAACTACTTTTGTTTCAAATTTCGTAAACATTATTCGTAGTTTATGATAGAAATTCCTTTCCCCGAGAAGTTTAAATTTTCGGACGTGTCAACTTGGCAAAAGATTCATGCGATACCGAGATGTCGCAAATCTGAACGAAAAACGGCTACGAAACAAGTTAGCGGACTTCTATACTGTATGGGTGATAAGGCCGAAGAAGTGTTGACAAAATTAAAATTAACGGCGAATCAGCTTAAGGATTTCGAGACAGTTTTAGGCGCGTTCGATAAACATTTCGTGGCCAAAAGAAATCTTATTTACGAGAGAGCGCGTTTTTACCAACGGATTCAATTGGAAAACGAGTCAGTCGACGACTTCATAATGTCGTTATTTACTATGGCGGAGATCTGCGAACTTTCGAAGATAGACAACATCCAGGATACGTTAATCTGCGATCGCATCGTCGTTGGCATGCGAAATCGCCAATTGTGTGAGAAGATGCAAATGATGGAGAACCTCACGCTGACAAAAGCTATCGACATGGCCCGGCAAAGCAAACAGGTGCGGCGACAGCAAGCCGACCTCAAACCTCATTTCGAAATTCTTGTGACTCCGAAGGTAGAAGTAGATCGTGTGCAGTCAAACAGGACGGAAAATAAGGACCGAGGGAAGAGAAAAACACCATTTCGAAAACCTGCCGAGCCAAGTAGCGACGAACCATGTCGAAGTTGTGGACACGAGAAACATTTTACACCACGTTGTCCGGCAGTAAATTCAGTTTGTGCAAACTGCAAGAAGAAAGGTCACTACTCACGAATGTGTAGATCCGCAAAACAAATTGAAGTGGACCACGTGCAAGACGACGAACTTTCGGATTTAAACTTTATTGGATCAATTTGCGTTAACTCGATCCGAAAATCGTCAAAATGGGCCGCATCAGTCGAAATCCAGAACGTACGATTATCTTTTTGTGTGGACACAGGAGCAGACATCACATGCATTCCTCTGTCAACGTTTCGCGAGTATTTTTTACCAATTCGGTTACGAAAACCGACACGAATCCTTCATAGCGCCGACCAAGGACAACTCGGTGCGGTGGGCAGTTTTTGGGAGAAAATCAGATACAGGAGAAGCAAGAAATTGACAGAAATTTTTGTGGTTAAAAATTTGAGCCAACCTTTGCTCGACGGCAATACATGCTAAGATTTAAAAATCGTACAGGTCGTCGGCGAAGTTTCAAAAAAAAAAACCCCCGACGACTTCACATTCATTAGTGGATCCGATCAATGAATTTCCGAAACTATTTGAGGGCCTCGGACGCGTAAAAATACCGTATAAAATTCGGATGAAAGACGGAGCGGTCCCGCACGCGCTCACAACACCCCGACGAGCCCCAATTAGGCCTGTGCGATATTTTTCAAAACCGATACGATACGATATTGCTTGAAAATCGATATCGATACGATATATCGCAGTATTGCAATATCGTTTATAATATCGCAATATTGCAATATCGTTTATAATATTGCAATATTGTTTATAATATCGCAATATTCCAATATCGTTTGTAATATCGCAATTCGCAATATTGTTTGACACGATATCGCTATATATGACCAGGCCCGGACTTAGAGACCCAGGGCCCCTAGGCACTTGACATTTGGGCCTCCCCACCATCTCGAAGCTATTTTGGAAATTTAGCAAATTAAATGCACTAGTACCGTACAGAACATATAATTTTTAATCGACTTTAATGACTACTAAAGTCTATTTACCTATAAGTTTGGAGTAACTCGGATTGGTCAGTAGACTGATCGGTCAGTAGACTGATCGCAGGAAAGTATTCATACCCTAAGTCACATGTCTGTCAGTAACCAATGAAAGTAAAGGTCATTTTAAAATAAACCGCGCACAACCGCCATCTTGAAGAAATAGATGGCCCGGTCCATGATTAGTTTTAATCATGGCCCGGTCCATGATTAGTTTTAATTATGGCCCGGTCGACCGCGCAAAACCGCCATCTTGAATAAATAGATGGCCCGGTCGAACTGCATAAAACCGCCATCTTGGATAAGTAGATGGCCCGATTGAACATTTGACGATCGGTGTTGATCGGTTTAGAACTACTTTGCTACGCGCAACCCCATTTAACAGTTAATTGCCACGACCAATCTGAGTTACTCCAAACTTATAGGTAAATAGACTTTAAACATCAGAATAATACAGTCTATGTTACTATAGTTAGGTTATTGTATAAAATTTATAGAATCATACGACCACTGGGGTCCCTAGGCCGGGGCCTTTTAGGCCTAGGCAGAAATCCGGCACTGTATATGACGATTGTGGAATATTTGATAGATGCATTTTAGGTCCAAAATGTGATTTAACTGCACTTGGTTTCATTTTCAAATGATTTACATTTGAAAATGATTTACATTTGAAAATGAAACCAAGTGGAAAATTATAACAAATTTTTGCCAATTTTTTATTGGCAATATTCCGCGATATAGCAATATCGTGGAATATTGCCATATCGTAATATTGCAACAGCGATATGTCAGAAACACGATATATCGATGCTGATATGGAATTACGATATATCGCGATATTTGTTTTGAAAAATATCGTTTTTCGATATATCGCAACATCGCACAGGCCTAGCCCCAATTCCCATTTTGCCAGAAATTAAGAAAAATTTAGATAAAATGCTTCTATTAGGCGTAATCGAGCCCGTGGACGAACCAACAGACTAGTGCTGCGGACTGATCACCGTCCCAAAACCCGACGGCAGCATCCGCATGTGCGTGGATTATGTGCTGCTAAATACCTACATCAAACGTAAAATTTATCCCAATGCCAAATACCAAAAGTTTGTTCGAACGCCTCGGCAACGCAAAATTCTTTTCTAACAACGCTAACAACGCTAAGAACGGTTTTTGGCAGTGCGAACTCGACAAGGAATCCCAGCTCCTAACAACGTTCATTACACCTTTCGGCCGATACAAGTTTACGCGTCTACCTTTCGGCATCGTTGCCGCACCCGAAGTTTTTCAAAAACGAATGATGGGAATTTTGGCGAATTTAAATGGAGTTCAGTGCAACATCGACGATATCCTAATTTACGGTGACACGATCGAGGATCACAATATACGACTTCGGGCCGTGTTAAAACGATTGGAAAAAAACAATGTCACGATGAATAAAGAAAAATGTGTGTTTGGGGCGACAAAAATAAAATTTTTGGGTCATATCATTGACCACGATGGGATCGATATCGACGACGAGAAAATCGAGGTGGTTACGAAAATGGCGCCGCCACAAAATAAGTCGGAACTTAGAAGTTTTTTGGGCACAATTAATTATTTGGGCCGTTTTATTCCCCACCTCGCTACATTAGCCCACTCTTTAAACGAATTACTTCAAGAAAACAGCGCCTACTTATGGGAACCCTCGCACAAAAAATCTTTTTCAGAGTTAAAAACAGCTTTATCGGCGCGGCCGACTCTCGCTTGGTTTAACCCGGCAAATGAAACGGTCATTTCGGCGGACCCATCGAGTTACGGAGTTGGTGCGGTTCTCAAACAGAAACAAAATTCGGGCGAATTTCGGCCAATCGCATACGCAGCCAAAACGCTCAACCCCGCTCAACAAAATTGGGCCCAAATCGACAAAGAGGGATACGCAATCACATGGGCATGCGATCGATTTGAGGATTTCATAACAGGACTCGTCATTCGCTTAGAAACGGATCACAAACCCCTCGTCTCGATTTTTACGACCAAACCGCTTGACGATCTCACTCCGAAACTACAAAGGATGCGATTACGATTACAACGATACGCTTACACGATCATTCATGTCGCAGGAAAAGATTTGGGCCTCGCCGATACGTTATCTCGCCGACCCGTGCAGACGACAGGAAACGATTACGAACTCGACAAAGAAATAATTGCTTACGTTAACCAAATCACCGATTTAATTCCAGCTTCGGATGCACGACTTCAGCAAATTGTCGAACAACAGCAAGAAGACCCGACGAGCAAACTTTTGATGCAGTACGTTCAAACGAAATGGCCACCAAAAAATGAAATTCCCCCAATCGTAAAAGAATTTTGGCAACACCGCACGAACTTAACGATTGAAAACGGACTCCTTTTGAAAGCTTCCCGTATTTTTATTCCGATACCCCTCCGACAGGACGTATTAAAAAAAATCCACGGAGCTCACCTCGGTATAACGAAGTGTCGCGCGCTAGCCAAACAATCAGTATGGTGGCCTGGCCTATCAAGCCAACTCGAAAAACTCATTAAAAATTGTTCAGTTTGTATCAAGGAGACGGTTAATAGACACGAACCACTTTTGCCATCCAAATTTCCGGAGCGACCATGGCAAAAGATCGCGTTAGACTTATTCAAATTAGAGACCAAGTGGTACTTATTGGTCACGGATTTTTATTCCCAATTCCCGTTCGTCTACCCGATGACCAGTTTGCACGAACAAACAACGATAGCGCACTTAAAATCTTTATTTGCGGAACAAGGAAATCCGGAAATCGTAGTCAGCGACAACGGCACGCATTTCGGGCCGATATTCGGATCAATGTTTGCACAATTTTCCAAGGATCACAACTTTACACACGTCACAAGTAGCCCTCGTTATCCTCAAAGCAACGACTTTGTAGAAGCAGCCGTTAAAATTGTGAAAAGTAGTTTGATTAAAGCAGACGACGGATACCAAGCGCTACAAATCTATAGAGCTACGCCACTTTCGAACGGATTCTCGCCAGCGGAATTATTAAATGGAAGGACGATTCGAACAAATATCCCAGTTCTTAGCTCTAAATTGGATCCTAAAACACCAAATAGGCAACTACTAGTGCAAACGGAGAATCAACGGATCGAAACACAGAAGAAAAATTACGACAAACACAAAGGAGTGCGAGAATTGTCCATTCTTAAAATCGGCGATGCGGTTTGGATAATTGACATAAAACGACGAGGGATCATCACCGCATTAGACGCGGCGCCTAGATCGTATATTATTGAAACGGACAAACGGACAATTCGACGAAATCGTTACCATTTGGTCCCGTTGCCCAACTCACTTCCCAGGGAGGAGAAAGAAGAAGAAGAAAGCGCAGTCGACATATTCGAGGACCTCTCGGCGGACCCTATAACCCCAGAACTCACAATCCAAAACGAAGATACACAGAGCGAGCAGGACGTCAACACCACACCTGTAAACAGCATCCCATCCGGATACAATTACGTAACGAGGTCCGGAAGAGGAGTCAAACCTCCGGTACGACTCGATGTATAAAGTAGGGAGCTTAATGGGGAGATGTGTGGTTAGTACATACGATAGCCGTATGGACCACGGGTCACGTGATTGGTCAAATAGGTCTTGACCAATCAGGTGACAAATGTTACTGTATATATTCTCATGTTTGGTTTTAATAAAGTTACTTGTTACCTGTTACTTGTCAGCTCCATTCCATCGTTAATACTACACAACCAACTTTTTTCCATGACCAGTCAGCCCTGAAGACATTTGCTTGGTCTACGAGATGTTCAATGTAGGTACTTTTTTAATTTTAAATAAAAAATAATTAAAAAATTCAATATTCCTAAAAACACCAAAAAATTTAAAATTTTTGATCAACTGCCTGCTAGATTCACGTGCAGATTATTACGATCAATAGCCAACATGGGTAACAAAATATCGGAAAATTTCCACGCTTCCGTCCCACTTATTTATAGTTTTCAGTCAGCTTATTAAAAAGCCCATAAAATTTAAAATCAGAAAATCCAAGATGTCTACCATCATTAGTTAATCATAATTAGTTTAATTAAATACATATTAAATTTTTACAGCTAATTGGTGACTTTCATCATGCTTTTATGAAACGTACAGCAAACGTAACTGATTTAAGAAATATATATAAACACAACTTGTGAGGGATTTGTTCTGTAAAAAAACAGGTCATTCGCGCTTGCGCACTGTAATAATGAAACTGATCACATTCCAGCCTTTGTTAACCGTAAGATGTATGTCGCGTGGTGTGTTTATTTCAACAAAATACACTTTGATCATTAACAAATGGTAGCAGGCAGGTGGTTCTGGAACATAAAACCACAGAAAAGACAACAAGCTGGCTGAATCACTTTACCAAAGCATTAAGAGGAAATTGGAGAAGAAATTGCAAAGTGATACACACGTGGAGGATAAGGAAAAAAAAATCAGATTAGCCTAAAGAAGGTAATCAAGATCCAAGAGATTATTTTTCCATCCAAAGTGAAGAGGAGTACACTTTGAAAAACTTTTTCAACCATACACTCATAGAAAAAATGTTTCCATTTTACTCCATTTTGTCCCATGGCCAACTCTCAAAGAGTACCGTAGAACGGGGATACTTTACCCGGGGGTGGTAACTTTGCCCCACCATGTTTTTTTGTGTATTTATTGTTATATCTTTTTTAAAAATGTGAATAAAATCAATTTTTTTTTAATCAATAGATAAATGCTTTAGGAATAACTTTTTAGAATGAATTGATTTCTTAAGTAAATAATAGGACTGCAGAAAATTGCAAATGGCCACCTACTCAAATGAGAAAAATTTTTAAGCTGATAAAGTTGACTCAGATAACCTAATTAGTGACTGTTTATTTTGGTTTTATTATTTTTAATTGATGCACTATTATGTTTTCTCTCTAATTCTAAAACTTTTTAGTCATACTAATTAATATAAACTCACAGTCATAAAAATTCCAAAAAGTAGCAATTTGTGCCGTTTTGGAGGGTAACTTTGTCCACCATTAAATTAATGATTTTGGCTATTTTTTAGATAAAAAATGCCTTATAAGCATTGTAAACAACTAGTAATACATCCATACAGAAATTATGACAATTTAATTTAGATTAATTAATAAATAAAAAAAATAAAAAAAAATTTATATACCGATATGTGCTGACTCATTATTTGTTCTAGCAAAAATTAAAAAATATGATCAATTGCTTCAAAAATATTTTTAAAAACATATATAAGGGCTAATGTTAGTCCAATGGTAGGTTTTCTTTGCTCCAGTAGTGAAAACCAATGAAAAAACAGGGGTGGACAAAGTTTCCCCGTTTAGGTAGGTAACTTTGGCCCACCAATTTTTTTTTAAAAAAATGGACATAAATTAAATTTTATTATTATTATTATTTATTTATTATTATTTATTTATATTATTTATTATTTATTATTATTTTCAATAACACCATTGTATTCTACGGGTCAAGTTGCCCCTAACATGTTATTCTCAGCCCGTAAAGTGAAACACTCAAAGTTATATTTATAAAATAAGAGCAAAAATGGACCAAAGTATCCCCGTTCTACGGTAATAATACTTCAATACAATATTGTATTGAAGTATTATTACTCTTTTAATTTTTTCTATGAGTGTGACGAGACAATACACTACAAATGAGTTATTTGTTCTCTACACTAAATAACTGTACTAAATTTGAGACAAGCAATTACACTCTAAAACTGTACATATTTACACTTTTATTTCTAAGAGTGCATAGTTTAAAAGAACTCATCAATGACTCTGACAGTGAGTCTTGCAAACCATTAAAACCATCAACTGATTAAATGCAAGATTATTTCGCACGACTACAATTTGCATTTTGGACTTTGCGATCATCGACTGCAAGTCAAGCTCCTCTCGTTCAAGTCGCTCATATAGGAGAGTAAACTTCCCCTGGATACTTCACTGTAGCACTTGGTTTTTCCGCTGCAGTGGGTCCTCTGGTTATATTTTCCCTTCTTATTAATTAAAAAAATTTAATTAAATATTCTTACAATATATGGTGAGGTGTCATTATTTTTATATCTTCAATGAAACATCAATACAATATGACATCCCGCTTAGGCTGGTAAACCCCATTCTCTCTTTCTACAGCCGCTTCAGGAAATTGATGTTCTTCCACTACCTATTTTACCTGTAAATCAGTAGACCGATACTCTAATGGATAAAAATTCTCCTGCAGACAAAACTATAGCATTATTTTAAAAAATCCCAAAAGATGGAACAGTCGAGCTCGTTACAAGATAGATAGATAGAATTGAGTTTACAGATGCAAGCGGCGACTTAGGTCATTCACGTCTTTTAATCTGACATAGTGAAACTGACTTACTAGCGTTACAAGATAAGAACGATCCAAACTATTAAAGACTCACAAAGAAAAGCCGATATTTGGCATTGCTGGCGGCTCTAGGATGATAAACCTGGTTCGTACATTAGCTGTACAAAAATTAACCGTAGCTTTAAACTTAAAAATTAATTTGAGAGCAAAAATTGAAAAAAAATACTTAGATTGGAAAATTTGAAAATTTGCATAACATCAAAAAAGGATGAAAAAATAAATTCTAGCTTAACGAGCAATTAAAATCGACAAAATGAATCTCCAACATTGTGAATATCAGCACATTTATTCCAAGCTGCTCATTAGATAGATAGATAGATAGAATTGAGTTTATAGATGCAAGCGGCGACACGCCATACACGTCTTTTAATCTGTTATACTGAAACTGACATACTAAATCTAAATCTGACATAGACAAACACATTTGACCATTGATAAACACTACACTCGTACATTCCATTGCAGAATGGAATGCAGCATTACATTATCAAAAAATGGTCAAAAACAGAGACAAAAGCCACAGAAGAGAAAGCAGAGCAAAAAAAAGGAGATAGATAACCAGAGGACCCTTAGCACCACTGCAGTGGAAAAACAAAGTGCTGCAATGGAGTACCCAGGAGAGGTCACAAGGAGGCTGGGCTTGGAAGTTTTCTCCCCCAAGCTGCTCATTCACTTATTGGTTTCGCTCTCTATATTTGCCAACTCTCAAGGCAGTGGCGACACCTATCGAGCACTACAAACACTACATCTCTCTTGTTTTTACAAAGGTAGCATCAATACAAGATTACCGTACAAAATTATCAAATTCACAACGTGAAATAACACATTGACAAATACTACCATTAAACAACAAACTACAATAAATTTCAGATACTAGAATAAACACACAAAAATGCTACAAAACGCAATAAATTTCTTTTGCCAAAGAACCATCAAACTAGAGCTCAATAACAAGTCCTCGAGAAGTGAAGCTAAAACGATTTGCATTAGAAAAAAAGAGATTGGAATTTGATAAACTTAAAATTAAGTCACCAATTTGTTGTAAAAATTTAATATGTAAATATTAAATAATTAACTAATTATGATTAAAGGTCAAGTGCAATCACAAATTTAATTTTTATGTGTGAGAGATTCCCAATAATAACATGAATTTCATTGTTAAAAATATTTTATTGATGCATATTTATTGTTTTATAACAAAAACAATGTTTAATTGGCTCGCCTTGTTTCTCATGCAATGCATCATGGTCGAGCAAACATTGATCAACGTCACCAGTTCTAATTGTTAACAAAATAACTCTCTGCGCATGCGCTTGCCTATGCGCATGCTCAGGGGATTGAAATAATTTGTACAAACCTGAGAACTAGTTCTGGATCATTTAAATTTTAGGATTGGGAACGTCATTCATATGGCGACCCATAAGGGCCATTTGAACTAATACAACATTTAACAAAATAACAGAAATCAAAAGCAAAATAAAAACAAAATGATAATAAAAACAAAAACAAAAGTAAAATAAAACAAAAATAAACAAGTAAATACAAAAAACAAAAATAAAAAACAAAAACGAATAAATAAAAACAAAAAACAAAAAGTAAAAGTAAAAACAAAAAATAAAACAAGAAAATACAAAAATATAAAATAAAAACAAAAAATAGAATAAATAAAAACAAAAACAAAAAGTAAAATAAAACAAAAAATAAAACAAGAAAATACAAAAATAAAAATAAAAAACAAAAACGAATAATAAAACAAAAACAAAAGTAAAATAAATTAAAAAGCAAAAGCAAATGAAAATAAAAATGAAATTACTTTTTTTTTCGAAAATGCTTATGGCCCAGAAGGGCCAAGGTGCACAGCCCAGAAGGGCCAATTGTACGACGCTCCATCTTTCAGGTATAGAGGGTGCTGTAGTATTGGCGTGTGCGGCGCGATTTTTCAATTCAACACAACACGTGGGTCTACAATATTTCACTATCATTGTTTTGAGCAAAATTTCTTTTATTATTGTACGCTGTAAATTTACAAATTACAATGGAATGGAAGGAAGTTGAAAATCCCGTAACAGTAGTACCCACGTGTAGCCTTTTCACCTATCGCCAGAGGGCGCGGCTGAGCGCACTCTGCGCATGCGCAGTTATGTCGGTGGTTGGCAAAATCTGAAATTTCAATGGGATTTTTGACATTTTCTTATTTATTTTCCGATTTTAATGCGCATTTTTGCAATACTCATCGGAATTAGGTAGTTTTTATCAAATTACTTGAATTTATACAAAATTTTTTTATTTATTATGAGTAATTTTTAAGTTTTGACCGATTTTGGTAAATAAATGCAAATTTGTGAGATTTCATCTGCATGTAGACAACAATATGTAAACTGAAGAACAAATTGTCAGGAAAATACCAAGTTAATATAACATTAGTATACTGTTAATACGCAGATGAAATCTTACAAATTTGCATTTTTATTTTCATTTGCTTTTGCTTTTTAATTTGTTTTACTTTTGTTTTTGTTTTATTATCATTTTGTTTTTATTTTATTTTTGATTTTTGTGTATTTTTGTTTTATTTTACTTTTGTTTTTGTTTTATTATCGTTTTGTTTTTATTTTGCTTTTGATTTCTGTTTATTTTTGTTAAATGTTGTATTAGTTCAAATGGCCCTTATGGGCCGCCATACATTCGACCATGATGCTTTGCATTGTGGAGACAGAATATTGGAATTGTTCTAAAATAATAAATATGCATCAATAAAATATTTTAAACAATGAAATGCATGTTATTATTAAGAATCTCTCACATATAAAAATTAAATTTGTGATTGCACTTGATCTTTAACTAATGATGGTAGACATCTTGGATTTTCTGATTTTAAATGAGCTGACTGAAAACTATAAATAAACTGTGAGATGGAAGCTTGGAAATTTTCTGATATTTTGTTACCCATGTTGGCTATTTATCGAGCATCTGCACGTGAATCTAGCAGGCATAGTTGATTAAAATTATACATTTTTATGAATATTGAATTTTTTAATTATTTTTTATTTAAAATTAAAAAAATACTTACATTGAACATCCGGTAGACGGGACGATCAAGCAAATAGTGTCCTGTCTCCAGGGCTGACTCGTCATGGAAAAAAGTTGGTTGTCCCTTCTACAAGTGTCTCGTCTGCAGAATGGTCACAGTACACGCACATCAAGATACAGAAAATTTACAGGACTATACTCGGTTAGTTTCGTCATAGATTCTAAAGAGTAAACAGAAAACAGTTCTTTAAAATCTTTAAAACTTTCAACTATCAGACAGTCGTCGTCATAAGAAATACACATAAACGCATCATCGTTGCTTTCACATGGCGACCTAACTATTTTCCAACTATCACTTTCAATGTCATAAATCGAAAAACTATAAGGTGAAGAATTCTGTTGAAAGATTAATTTTTCACTAGAATTTCTTCGACGACTTTTATACTTTAATCGATGCCAACAGCCTGGTAATTTCTCTTTCGTCACACAAGTTCCTAATTCAATATCAATAATTTTTACATTCTGTTCTGCATCAAAGAAATACTTGCTACCAGTTACCAAAAGCAGACGTTGGCAATCATCAATTTCATAATCATTAAAATTAACTATACGCCATTCCTTTCGATCAAAATTAAAACACGAATACAAAGAATTAATCCTTTGGGCGAAGAAGATTTCTTCCGAATTTACTGTTTCGCAATTTATCGGCAAATCATCACAATTGAAAATATTACTTTCTAAACGTTGGAGATAATCCAATCCTGTAGCTGCATCAAGAGCTCTGTATCCATCTGACAGAATTTCAAAGTAAAATATATCTCCTTTGCCCGAAACTACCGGATACCAGGTGTCAATTGAATTCTGCACACGAGGAGGACATGCTGCTGTGGTTGACCATTTGATGTTGTCCAAAAAAGTTACATTTTGTACACTCGTTCCAAATTTTCGTAGTTCAAAAGCAAAGAGCTGAACTTTTGGCTTGGAAATAGTTAACCAACGAGACGCAGCCAATTTGTTCAATGCACTGTATATCGATGCCGATTCATACAATAAATCATGATTATTACTTGATAATAGTTTCCGAAGAGAGTAATCCGGCAACTTGCTAATGTCGCATTTCGATATTAAATTCAATACACGTTCAATCTTGTTTTTCTTTCAAATGTCTTCGAACCCCAAGTTAAAAGAAAAATAATAAAGTCACTAAGATTATTGGGTTCTAATTCGCTAATTAAACTGTGTTCGTTAATGAGATTTTCTATGTGGGTTGCCGTGAGATCGGATAGAATTTCCGAACTACATATTTGTTTCGTGTGGTTTAAAACAAATAAATGCACATATTCAGATTTGTTGAACACTTCCGCTAACTGCCAAACATCCAATAGTTTGTCCAGAGATAAAGGGTTGGTATATAAGGTCCAGTAGAAATCGAATAAATTTTTCAATTGCATTTTATCGGCGGTAATGATTGTTTCACGTATTAAATCGTCCGTAATTTCAGGGTAGGTTGGGAGATCTTGCGCGTATATGGATTTAATAATGATATTCATCACTTCCATCGATGTGTCTGGAAAGGATGCCAATTGGGTTTCATTTTCGAGGGTGCGAAGAGTAAACATTGCCCGGAAATAGTCACTGCTAGCAACCAATATGGATTTATGAGCAAATTCAGTTCCATTTTGGCACTGCAATACAACTCTATCCGACTTTGTATCTTTTCGCAAATTGTATACGGTGGTTGAGAATAACTTCAGTTGGCATTGTTGATTTTCCTTTGCATTAAATTCTTCATTCTGGAGTTTGGTGATGCCTGTCATTTCAAAGTCGCTGTATAAGAACCAAATCGACTCGATATGTTGTGAATTTGAAAATGATTTTATTCGATCAAAGATATGATTTAAATACAAAATAATAGTGAATGCGACTTCAAACTTACGCCGCGGTCGGCTTATCTGCCCGGCGTGTCGTGCGTACGTGATTCTTAAGGTGCATTTTCATTTGCGAGAAATGTCATTCTCGCAAATGAAAATGCACCTTAACGCTTTGCTGCTGCCGGAATGGCCATTCGCGGCAGTTAGTCGGCGATCGTCCAGTCGCCTTTAGGAATATAACAACAACAATATTTCATCATAATTGAATTTCAAAAAGCGCATTGTCCAATTGTGACTTAATTTTTTTTTTTTTTGTAAGTTGTCTTGAAAGTTGATCAAATGAGTTTTTATTGAGTCCTGATTTGAATAAGAATAACATGGGCACTTAGAGGAGAAAACTTTCAAGCGTGGCCCCTGGATAGACTCAACTGTATAGCACTTTGTTATTCTGCTGCAGTGGAGCTGTGATGGTTATTTTTTCCTTATATCACCTTTTCCTTATTAACAAATGTCTTTGGTCACATACATGTATTGGTTCGTGTATACGCAAACCAAGAATAATTTTCACATCTGCTCCATTCACAATGCGGATAAATTTAATGTTAAAAAAGTTATGTCAGTTCTGTTTAGCAAAATGAAAATATTAAGTTTATTACAAAAATAAATAAATTAAATTGAAAAAAATAGAAAAACAGTATTCTGTTTGGATGGATCGATGTTTTTTATTTTAAGTATTCTGAAGATTTGACAGTGATAGACACAACGAACACAAAATTTAGAGATTTTTTAACAAACGTGTATGTACATGTTCAACTACATGAACTACATTTTTGAGGTGTTCCAATTCAGGCGTTGGTTGACGTAATTGCGCCGAACTAGAGCCAATAATGAAACGCACAGCAAACGTAACCGATTTAAGAAATACAGTATATAAACACAACTTACAAGTAAGTCAGTTTATTATTTATACATACAACTTCATTCGACATCTGCTCTCATTACACATTTCTCTAAACCAACCAATAATGGACATTTTCAATCAAATTTTCGAAAACCAATGCGGTAGTAGGGAAAATGAAGTGTTATCTGATGAAAAACCAAAACTTGATATCATCTCGCCTGACGATTTTTACAACACATACGACAATTTAGGATTCACAAATATCGATCAAATTTTGAATTATGAAAACTCGATCAATACACTTTGCGATTTACCATTGAATTCGTCGACAGAAATGGAAAACCAAATACCGGTAACGAATCAAATCGTCTTACGCGATATGCCTCCATCTGATGATCTAATTCCAGTTCTCGATGCAAATTCGAAGATCATAGCCTACGTGCCTTTGCAATGGGCAAAAACACAAGAGGAAAATAAAACTCCGTTGGTATTAAACGGCTTACCGGATCAAACCAGATCGACTTTGTTGGCCAAATTAAAAGTTGCTCCGGAAAGGAAGCAACCCAATCGTGTTTTAGTTCAGTCGAAGCAAGCGGAGAGAGCGAGAGAAATTAGGAGATTGAAAAAGATTCAAGATGATGAAGACCGTAGAACTTTAGAGAAAATGATGGAAGAGTACGAGCGACTTGAACGAGAGCAACTCGAATTGCAGTCGATGATCGCCGGGTCCAAAATGGAAATTGCAGCCGTGCGAAATAACCTCGCACCCAATCATTTGGTTTCTAATGCTTTACAAGACTCAAAGTCATTGATGGGTTCTTTTCAAATGGAAAAACTAGGTAGGAACGTAAAGAAACCTAGAAATAGAATGGTGAACACTGGTATATGTTGTCATGTGCAAGATGGTCGAACTACTTTGAAGATGTGTCTCGGCTGTTGTAAAAAACATGCGAATTATAACCAGTTAAAGAAATAAAATATTCATCCTCTATAAGCAGTAAATTATATCATTTGAAACAGTTTAATCAATAAAATACTCATTTCTTTCTCTTTTTTCTAACACTCCCTTTTTTTCTAACTTCATGCAAATTTTCTAGCCACACACAAGTAACAATTAGGAAAAGAAATAAATTTTTTTATTCATTTTGTTCTTGAAAAAAAATACACAAAATTTTTTTTACTTCTAACTACAAAATTCACACATTGCCAATCGTACACAAACACTTTCTTTTTTTAGCAAGTAGACAACAAATTTTGCCTAAAAATTTTTAATCCAGTTTTATAATCCAAAACGCCACTTCGATTTACATACTTTATTTACTTGTTGTCACGAGTTTGCATGTACTTAATCAAATCCACGACACGGTTGCTGTAACCATACTCATTGTCGTACCTAAAAACATTTTTAACTATACTAGAAAAAAAAAAACAATCAATTCTTACCACGAAATTAACTTGACAAACGTCTTGCTCAAAGAAATTCCAGCACGAGCATCAAAAATAGAGCTGTGGGTATCCCCAATAAAATCACTAGACACGACCTCCTCTTCGGTGTATCCCAAAATTCCCTTCCAATGATCACTTTCTGCAGCCGATTTCATGGCAGCTTTAATTTCATCATACGTAGCCTGAATAAAAATAAAAATATTTTTAAATTAACATTGTACCAATTTAAAAAAAAAAAATCAAAACGAACTTCTTTTTTAATGCGAGCCGTCAAATCAACAACCGATACATCAGGAGTTGGCACACGGAAAGCCATACCAGTCAGTTTTCCATTTAAATCCGGAATAACTTTACCAACAGCCTTTGCAGCGCCAGTTGATGCTGGTATGATGTTTTGGTGGGCTCCGCGGCCGTCACGCCACAGCTAAAAACAAAGAAAACAAATCATTATAGGGTTTACAACATCAAAAATTTTGGGGCGTAGTATTTTCCACGAGAATCTAACTCGTGAAAACTATCGACGAGAGCGTTGAATTCGAATTTTTGGTCGAATCTCATTGGTCGGCGCGCCTATTGTTTTGATTATTGAGCACCATGCAAAATATCCGAAAATAAATTTATGTTTTATCCACTTCTGAAACAATTCGCCGTCAGAGCGAGCCAATCCACCACAATCTCAAAATGGCAATGGCGCGATGTTTCACCGGATTTCACGAGATTCCACGAGATTTTGCGAGATTTTGCAAGATTTTACGAGATTTTGCGAGATTTTACGGAATTCCACAGGATTTACATTTGCTCGAATATTTCGTTAAAATCCCGTAAATCTCGTAAAATCTCGCGGAATCTCGTAAAATCTCGTGAAATTTCGTAACATTTTGTGGAATCCCGTTAAATCTCGCGAAATCTCGTGGAATCCCATTAAATTCCGTGGAATCTCGCAAAATCTCGTGAAATCCTTTTAGAAATATAGATATAGATTTGTTGTTGTTGTAGTTTTTCTCGTTAGATTCTCTTCCCGAATACCACTCGCGCTAGTGATTGTCGAAACAGCTTGCAACCATTCATTTTTTTACTCATTGGTAAAACCACTCGTGCATCTAAAAATTGCAACCAGAATAAACCACTCGTGCCCGGCGGGCACTCGTGATTTATTCAGGTTGCAATTTTTGATGCACTCGTGATTTCTACCGAGTAAAAAAATTCATTATTACAAGCTTATTTCGACAATCACACTAGCGCTTGTGGTATTACAACTGAGAATTTCTTCGACATTTTTTTTCGTGAATTTAAAGTTTGCGACAAGTGTCTGCTGCGACAAACATCACCCGTTAATAGCGACATTGGGTTGGCGCTACATTGAAAATCGTGGCACGAAATAACAAAATTTTTTTTATGTTTGATTCAATAAACCAATAAAAAAATTTTTGTCTTAAACTTTTTGCATATATGTAATAATAAGATCTCGCACCTTGGCACTTGGGCCATCAACGGTCTTCTGAGTGGCAGTGCAAGCATGGACTGTAGTCATTAAAGCTTCAACAATTTCGAAATTATCATGAACCACTTTGGCTAATGGTGCGAGGCAGTTGGTTGTGCACGAAGCATTGCTCACAACTTTCATAGTGGGATCGTAAGCATCGTGATTCACTCCCATCACAAACATCGGCGCATCGGCAGACGGAGCAGAAATTATAATTTTCTTCGCGCCGCCATCAAAGTGAGCCTAAAAAAAAAAAAAATTAAGTACTATAAAAATAACAATATGTTGATAAATAAAATGCCATTAACTAAATATATCGGAATATGCAAAATAAAAATAAATAATTATTTCATGTTAAATCTGATAAAAATTTGACCGATTTTTCAAAAAATTTAAAAAAAAAAATTAATAATTTTTTTTTTAACTGAAAATTTAACAAATTCTTGCATTGAGGGTTTTTTGGTTAAGATAAATTATACCTGTGCTTTTTCAATTGTAGTGAAAACACCTGTAGATTCCACTACATATTCAGCACCGGCTTTTGACCACGGGATGTTGTTGGGTTTCATTCTGTCAACAAATTTTCAATTTAAATTTATTACATTAAAAAAATAAATAAATAAATAAAATAAAACAAATTTACTCCATAAACACGTGGATCTTGTGTCCATTCACTACGAGCATTCCACCTTCTTCGTGCACATCGCCCTTAAAACGACCATGAGTCGAGTCGTATTTAAACATGTAAACCTGTATTGCAATGTATTTTACACATTGTAAAGATAGATAATTAAGAGAAATGCAAATTTTTACCATATAATTGACATCAATAAAAGGATCGTTGATTGCTACAACTTCACATCCTTTATCAATACATGCTCGTAGCACCAATCGACCAATTCGTCCAAAGCTATACAATATAAATAAACATTTAGACATTAAAAAATTTTAAAAAATATAAAAATTTCAAGATTACTAACCCGTTAATGCCTATTTTAGACATGACTTACTCCGAAACTAGTTACACCTGCAGAAGAACAATTCAGTTAAGAAATAGGAATAATTTATGATAATCGAATTTCTGGAATATCTCAATTAAGCCTAGCTGTTCTAAAAATAAAAACTAATTCTACTTTTTATTTTTCTGGATATAAATTATATTAAGTGTAAACAATTTTCTAAATGTATTAACTATGTGAACTCGTAGTCGAACTTCAATTTTTAACTCTGGCAACTGGTAGAACACAATTTTTTCCGTGTTCTGAACTTTCCACTGGAATTTATTGTGCAGTAATTTTTTTTTTTTTTTACGGACTACAAATGCACTAAGCACTAAATTAAGTAATAAATGCAAAAATGTCTGTGGTTTAACGACAAAGAAGAGTGATCCATACCTTGCAAGGTATAAAATAAACACAAGCAAAAGCAAAATGTGCCGCGGACTGAAAAGTTAGTTTTTAGGCCAAAGATCTTTGTCAAAGATCTTTGTCTTAGCCAACAATTAGAATTCACGTGACGACAAACTATGAAAAAGTGAGGTTTAAAAGCGAGACCAAATCGAGAGTTTGCGCGATTGTTACCAATGTATTTAACGTAAACGGCCAACAATGTCCCACATACAAGCTCAAATAAACTTGTTCGAGATAGAAAATAATTTTTTTTTTTACAAGTGTCCAATCCAATTTCAAACACATATAAATGCATATTTGTTATTCACGTAGTTAAACGAAATTTGTTTTAAAAAAATAAAAGCTATAAAAGATAATTTGTATTATGCCAAAATTTAATGCAATAAAATGGTAATACAATTTTTTCACGTACGATTTTTTTTTTTTTTTTTTTTTTTTTTATTAATATAAAATCTTATTTTATGAATAAATATCCTTGAAATATTAACTCGCATATACTTAACGAGACATCTGAACACTTTGAGCAATAGACAACTTTTTGAACAGAAATAAATCTCCCAATACGATATGGAGGACAAATAAAATTAAAGACCATTCCTTTGGCATACTTTCCACCAGGGAATTCATCGCACATGCCATTACGATGAAAAATTATTCCCTTTTCAACTTCTTGAAAACTTCCAACTCTGACTTGCAAATCGTGATTTAAATCCCCTAAAAAAAGAAGAAAAAAAATAAATAAATAAATAAATAAAACAATGTTACATAATGTTTGTAAATTACTGGATTTTTAACTCACAACAGCAATCTGGCCTCGTGTGCAATGACACGTTAGTTATTACATATTTATCCACTAAATCCAGTTGCCACCAGGGAAAAATATCTAACTTGTCATCTTCAAATAAATTAGTGTGGGTACAGGTTTTTAGGTCCAAATCTTGTGCCCAGTTAACGTTGAATTCGGAAGTTTCATACGTAGAACTCTGATTTGCCTGTTTTGAGGAAAAATCCAATCCAGAAACTAAAAAAATAGAAAAATTACGATATGAAACATAAATCGTCCTTATGTTGTGAATATGTTTACATGTCTGGTCACAACGTGATGTCGGCTTGGCTAACGGCAATAATAATAATAAAATAAAAATATTATTAGAGAGAGAGAGAGAGAATTATGTTTATAGACGTAAGCGGCGACTCAGGCAAAATATTATTAGAAATTTAGTTTATAAATAAAGTATAAAAATTTACGTTTTTTAGAAACTGCATAGCCAATTCCCAAGAAAAAGACCACCGAGACTAAACAGCACACGAGTAACAATACCACTATACACATGTACTTTAATTTTCTACAGAAGAATAAATATAAAAAGTTTTAAATTCATAATTTCGAATGCTGCGATTGTAATATTAAATTTAAAATCATACTTATTGCCGGTGGAGACTCCGCTTATTGCGGTACTTCTAGCAGATGAATCACTCATTTTATTGTGGAGATATAGTTCTATTTACAGAGCATTACAACAACAACAATCACAACGCGCGCCACCATTACAATGCAGCGCAGTAAAGCAACAAGAGAGTTTTTAATTTGATAGACAGAATCAATAGATGGCGTTAGTCATCAGCCAAGTAAACTTGGCTAATTGACTACTATACTGACATGAGCTATTGACTACTATACTGACATGAGCTATTGACTACTATACTGACATGAGCTATTGACTACTAGACTGACATGAGCTATTGACTACTATACTGACATGAGCTATTGACTACTGTACTGACATGAGCTATTGACTACTATACTGACATGAGCTATTGACTACTATACTGACATGAGCTATTGACTACTATACTGACATGAGCTAGAGTTAGGCTGTGGTTTGCGAGATCTCAGTTACTACTGAACAGATTTGGGAACTGTGAAGTGCCACGGGTGCTGATGGATGTGTAGGGTGGTGGCTACCACTTTGTTTTCTTCATTTCTTTTTGGTTACTTAGGAAATGAATTTAATATCTCGTGTTGCTACAATGGAGTCATTGTGAGACAATATAAAATTTGTCCCTTGTTTGTTACAAACAGTGTTGTTGTTAAAAGGGTTTGTTGCATTATACTTACTGGTGTCAGCAACAGATGTTGTCGCGAGCAAAGCGCGACATTTGTATTTACTACCTCATTTTGAGTGTAGTTGTGATGTTTTCTTCTTTCTCGGATGCTAGCTGCGTCTGATAGATAGATAGATAGATAGAATTGAGTTTATAGACGCAAGTGGCGACTTAAGCCATACACATCTTTTAATCTGACATACTGAAACTGACATACTAAATCTGACCAATATATAAATCTGACACAGACAAACATATTTGACCATTGATAAACACTACATTCGTACATTCTATTTCAGAATGGAGAGATAGCATTACATTATCAACGAAAAATGGTCAAAAACAGAGACAAAAGCCACAAGAGAAAGCGGAGCAAAACAAAGAGAGATAGACAGATAACCAGAGGACCCATTAGCACCACTGCAGCGGAAAAACAAAGTGCTACAATGGAGTACCCAGGAAGCCACGAGAAGCCTGAGCTTAGACGTTTTCTCCCCAATTGTGAAGCAAGAGTGCAGATTTCGCACTTTGATGATAAAAACCAGACAAGTGTATCAACTGGACACAGAAGTCAACACAAACAAATGCAATTATTTAATTCGAAAGTTTTATTATTCTGGAATATTGGAGAATTATGACATAAAAACAAAAATTTTTGATCAAGATCACCTATAACCATCCTCATTATCATCTTCTTCCTCTTCCTCATCCATCTTTGCCAATTCCCTCAATGCCTTTGCTTTAAATAATGCGAAACTTTTCCCATGTAAATCAATGTCCATTTGGGATACTTGTAACTCATAGTCATTGTCATCATCATCTGGAAAAAATATCTTCATCAAGTCATTAGCACCAGCAACAGCATTTTCCTCCGCATTCGGACAGTCACAATCATAATCAGAATCTTCTTCATCCAAAAATTTACAATCAGAATCAGAATCTTCATCCGAAAATTCACCATCCTCATCTTCAGTAAAATCATCAACATCTTCGCAACTCGAATTTGAGTTTTCTATTTCCACGTTACTTAAGTTAGTAGAATCAGTCAAATCGTAGCAGACATTTTCGTCATAAACGTCATACTCCTCCCACACTGGTCGATTCGCTTCATCTTCATTCGGATAATCATTTGTATAATAATTTTCATCATCTTCCTCAGCAGATTCTTCGGACGGAGTGTCGTACATGAAATCACGATTGAAATATTCCTCAACGTTGAAAGTCTCGTCTAAAATGATCCCATCTTTAAAGTCCGACATGTAATAGTAATCGTAGACGAATATCTGTTTCTCCGAACACGAATTTTCGAGGTTGAGGTCACTAATTCCACTTTGTAAACAATCCATCGCGTCATCCTCATCTTCGACGTCAAACACACGCAGTGAATCGGTTCTGTAACTGTTGACTAATTTTAGTCTGTTTCTTTTTCGGCTTTTTTGCAAATCTTCTCGTTTTTCGGCTGAAATATTTGGTGTTCGGCATTTGGGATTTTTGCGGTGGGCAGTTCGTACAACTGCGGCCAAATCCGATGAAGCTTTGATTTCGCGTGTTTCGGCGAAGGTGAATGTGGCGGAAATGTTCTCGGTTGCATCATTCGGTCCGTGGATGTCATCAGAAGAACGAAATCGTTTACATGCTACGATTAAGATGTCGGCGGATTCAGCTTCTGCTTCTAGACGTCTTTTAACGCGCACTAAGCCACCAAAACGCACACCAAAAGCCATGGCAGCAATTGTATGCAAAGCACACGAAAAAGTTATTTTAAATAGTCGACTGCAGAACGATGTTTTACGTTTTACAACACGTGATAAAAACGGGTGGCACTAAAAGACGAAATGTTTTAGTTAAATGTGAACATTTTTTTTAGACTGTTTTTTACTAATTTATTATTTGATTATATGTATAAAAAAAGTTGATTTTGTTAATGTTTGTCATGTGTTGTATGACACATGCAGCATGCAGCATGGATCCTACCAGCTATTTTGTTCAAAATATATACTTTAATTCTGCTTGTGTCTTTTTATTTCAATTCAATTCAATTCAATTCAATTTTTAATTCCAACACTCCAAGTAGAATACATAGGAATTGTGGTATTAAACACAATCACAAAAAATAAACACTTGAACAATTATCCAAAGTAACAAAACACAATCGCCGCCGAATCGCTCCATGCCAGTAATAGCCAGCTAATTATCCGCTCTCGCCCAAAAACAGATATCATAATTAAACTCCACAAGATCCAGTGATAGATAGATAGAATTGAGTTTATAGACGCAAGCGACGACTGAGGTCATACACGTCTTTTAATCTGACCAATATGAATCTGACATAAACAAACATATTTGACCATTGATAAACACTACATTCATACATTCCATTGCAGAATGGAATGCAGCATTACATTATCAAAAAAATGGTCAAAAACAGAGTCAAAAGTCACAGAAGAGAAAGCAGAGCAAAAAAAAGAGATAGATAACCAGAGGACCCATTAGCACCACTGCAGCGAAAAAACAAAGTGCCACAGAGAAGAACCCAGAGGAGGCCACGAGGAGGCTGGGCTTGGAAGTTTTCTCCCCCATGTCCTGATGAACTCCCTAAACTGTGACAGGGTGGAATCGGGGTCGATATTGTTATAATGTCGGCCGATCCAACAATGCATAAACACGACAAAACCACAAAAATTGCCGAGAATAAATTATGCAAATATAGTTTAACTTATTCCTAGAATTCATTTACACTTACAATTACATAAAATACTAAGATATGCAAATATAAACTTATTTACATATCTTAGGCCTACTTTTGTTCCATGTGCTTAGGCTTAACAATGGGGAAATCATGACGATCCTGAGGGATATGGCTGACTAAAAGTCTGTCATAACCAACCAGAATAAAGTGGGTTGAGTACATCTATTCGGGTAAGAATAAGGTAATCAACTTGCTACAAGAAAACATTAATAGAAGAAGAAAAGAGGTGCAAACGGTCAAGCCGTGGTCATCGGCGACTTAAGTGGTTTGACCCACATTCCGCGCTTTGCACGACGCGTTATTTCTACATTTAGGGCCCCGGGCCATGAGAGAGAGGAAACAACAGAATGGTTTACTCACCTGAGTCGGCCCGGTCCAATGTCGCGTCTTATCGCGGTACTATCGTCGATCAGTGGCCGTCGCTGTCGCCCCTGATGCCGTCGGGCCACTGCGACAAAGGGAAGTACCTCGAAGTTGGCGGCCAAAAGCTTAACATACAAGTTCTGTACAAGTATGGGAGAAAAGATATATTGGCCCCATGTTTATCTCATATTTACCTATTAGGTTGTAACTTAATACAACAATAACCATAGGCGCTACAGGTAAATGCAATACACTTTAAATATAAATACACATGACACTTAAGAATATAAATATAATGCATACACTATTCAAATACACTGTAATAATAATATATACACTGTAATAAAATAATATATACACTTCAATAAATACACTCAAATAGTATCACAATATAAATACATTCAAATGTAAAAGCACAAACCATTTAGGCAAATAATCATTGATAATTCATACCAGGTCAAACAAAGTTTCATCAGATAGATAGATAGATAGAATTGAGTTTATAGACGCAAGCGGCGACTTAAACTGACATCCTAAATCTGACCAATATAAATCTGACACGGACAAACAAACAACATATTTGACCATTGATAAAGACTACATTCGAACATTCCATTGCAGAATAGAATGCAGCATTACATTATCCAAAAAATGGTCAAAAACAGAGACAAAAGCCACAGAAGAGAAAGCAGAGCAAAATAGAAGGTAAGATAGATAACCAGAGGACCCATTAGCACCACTGCAGCGGAAAAACAAAGTGCTGCAGTGGAGTACCCAGGGGAGGCCACAAGGAGGCTGGTCTTGGAAGTTTTCTCCCCCGATAGATAGATAGAATTGAGTTTATAGACGCAAGCGACGACTGAGGTCATACACGTCTTTTAATCTGACCAATATAAATCTGACATAAACAAACACATTTGACCATTGATAAACACTACATTCATACATCCCATTGCAGAATGGAATGCACCATTACATTATCAAAAAAATGATCAAAAACAGAGACAAAAGCCACAGAAGAAAAAGCGGAGCAAAAAAAGGAGATATAGATAACCAGAGGACCCATTAGCAACACTGCAGCGGAAAAACAAAGTGCTGCAATGGAGTACCCAGGGGAGGCCACAAGGAGGCTGGGTTTGGAAGTTTTCTCCCCCACGTCGTCGAGATATACTGCGGCGAATTCACCAAGATGACTCTCCAACACCTTCTCCATTAACATTTGAAAGGTGTTGGGTGCATTACACAGACCAAAAGGCATTCTAACAAATTGGTAGGTAGCTTTAGAAGTGTAAAATGCAGTCTTACACTTGTCTTCCTCTGCCATCGCCATTTGATAGTAGCCTTTTACTAAGTCAAGTGATGTAAAGTATTTAGCCTTCTCACACTGATGTATAAGAACCCTTAAGCCCTCGGATAAGCCACTTGACCAATAGACAGTTTAATATCTTTATAATACGGACAATAAGACAAGCCATCTATTCTCGACCAACAATACTGGAAATCTTACTGAATCTTGATTCTCAGCACTTCCTCCGTATAAACCCCAATCGTTTCCAAAGGAACACCGTTTCTTAGCCCTCTAAGCAAGTCCAATGATCCAACCGAGTGCAGTAAGTCCTCCAAATCCCTGCACCAACCTCTCTCCACTTGTTTGCACGATAAATCCAAGTGGAGACCACGCAACAGCCACCTATAATCTTCCATTCCGAGTATATGCAGAATAAAATAGCACACCCTGCATCTGCTCAACTGCACAATACTGGGGCGGCCCAGTTCCATCCTCAAGTCCTGCCATCATTTTAAAAAATTTACTTTGCACCCTCTCAACTATCTCATAAGAGCAGAGACCCCACACTTCGACTCCATAACTAGCAACTGACAATACTAACAAATAACAATTCCATTTTACCAAATTCTTGGAATCCCGCTCTCTTCGCCAAACCCCAGACCTTGTTCACAATCTTTGAAGCTTTGGCAGTTCGCTCCCGTACATGTTCACTTCGTGCATTCTTCGTACAGAAAATAAATCCAAGGTATTTGAAGGAATTCACAACTTCAAAAAGCTGACCCATAAACTGCCAACATTCGTTTTTAGCCCTCCTTCCTCCCTGTTGGATAGATAGATAAAATTGAGTTTATAGACGCAAGCGGCAACTTAGGCCATACACGTCTTTTAATCTGACATACTGAAACTGACACACTAAATCTGACCAATATAAATCTGACACAGACAAACACATTTGACCATTGATAGATAGATAGAATTGAGTTTATAGACGCAAGCGACAACTAAGGTCATACACGTCTTTTCATCTGACCAATATAAATCTGACAGATAGATAGAATTGAGTTTATAGACGCAGAGAGAGAGAGAATTGAGTTTATAGACGCAAGCGACGACCGAGGTCATACACGTCTTTTAATCTGACCAATATAAATCTGACATAAATAAACACATTTGACCATTGATAGATAGATAGATAGAATTGAGTTTATAGACGCAAGCGGCGACTTAGGCCATACGCGTCTTTTAATCTGACGTACTTAAACTGACATACTAAATCTGACCAACATAAATCTGACATAAACAAACACATTTGACCATTGATAAACACTATATTCATACATTCCATTGCAGAATGGAATGCAGCATTACATTATCAAAAAAATGGTCAAAAACAGAGACAAAAGTCACAGAAGAGAAAGCAGAGCAAAAAAAGGAGATAGATAACCAGAGGACCCATTAGCACCACTGCAGCGGAAAAACAAAGTGCCACACAGAAGAACCCAGGGGAGGCCACGAGGAGGCTGGGATTGGAAGTTTTCTCCCCCAGAAGCCACAGAAGAGAAAGCCCTTCCTGTTGAAAGATAACAATCACCCTTTTACCCCTTGGTCTATAATTAGTTTAGCAATAGTTTGACCTGTTAGATCACCTGGTGGGAGATGATTTGGTAAAGTTTGTTTGTTTTGCTCAACACTCAAACACTGGACCCGCAACAGAGCGCACCAAAAATGCTTGTTTCAACCCTTTTCATAACTCAAAGCAATATAGCAACCAAATAGGTTATTGAATTCATTAGCAGTGAAAATACTAGTAGTTTAGGCAACTTTTTAGGCTAGCACGTTGGCATCCTCATCTTTTGGTGACCTTCAGTGGGATATACAACCAAATTGTGAGTTTAGTAATAATTATGCCAACTAGCACGCTATGTGCATGGAAATTGGTGTAACTCCCGAGCAGAAACACCTCCAAGCACACATTTACAGAGAGAGAGAGAATTAGGTTTATAGACGCAAGCGGCGACTCAGGCCATACACGTCTAAAATCTGACAAAAGAGAATCTGACATGAAAACTGACAATATGAAACTTGACATACTAAATCCAAAAAAACAAAACCAACACGCTACATCTGACAAAAGAAAACTGACACACCAAAACTTGACAAAACGAAACTGACATAGATAGATAGATAGAATTGAGTTTATAGACGCAAGCGGCGACTTAGGCCATACGCGTCTTTTAATCTGACATACTTAAACTAGATAGATAGAATTAAGTTTATAGACACAAGCGGCGACTTAGGCCATACACGTCTTTTAGTCTGACATACTGAAACTGACTTACTGAAACTGACTTACTGAAACTGACTTACTGAAACTGACTTACTGAAACTGACTTACTGATAGATAGATAGAATTGAGTTTATAGACGCAAGCGACGACTGAGGTCATGACGTACTGAAACTGACCAATATAAATCTGACAAAGACAAACACATTTGACCATTGATAAACATTACATTCCTACATTCCATTGCAGAATGGAATGCAGCATTACATTATCAAAAAAATGGTCAAAGACAGAGACAAAAGCCACAGAAGAGAAAGCGGAGCAAAAATAGAAGGAAATATAGATAACCAGAGGACCCATTAGCACATTGCAGCGGAAAAACAAAGTGCCACAGTGGAGTGCCCAGGGGAGACCACGAGGAGGCTGGGCTTGGAAGTTTTCTCCCCGACATACTTAAACTGACATACTAAATCTGACCAATATATAAATCTGACACAGATAAACACATTTGACCATCGATAAACACTACATTCGTACATTGCATTGCAGAATGGAATGCAGTATTACATTATCAAAAAATGGTCAAAAACACAAAGACAAAAGCCACAGAAGAGAAAGCGGAGCAAAAATAGAAGGTAAGCTAGATAACCAGAGGACCCATTAGCACCACTGCAGCAAAAATACAAAGTGCCACAGTGAAGTGCCCAGGGGAGGCCACGAGGAGGCTGGTCTTGGAAGTTTTCTCCCCCACGAAACTGACATAATGACTGACAAAAGAAAACTGACAAATTGAAACTGACATATCCAAACTGACATAATGAAACAGACATACTGACTGGCAAAATGAAACCAAGATTTAAATCAAGACAAAATAAGAAAAAAGTTTATACAAACTGAAACTGACATACCGACACCGGCATGAAACTGACTCCTTCGCACGACAAATCCCAGCATACCCTGGCGTACCAACCCCGGAGCACCAATCCCCGCGTTCCAACCCAGCGTTTCAACCCCAGCGTTCTAACCCCGGCGTACTGATCCTGGTGTATCCAGCCGGCCCACCTAATCCAGCTGGCCAGGCGTACTGATCCAGGCATACTAACCCGGACATACTAATCCAGGCTTACTGATCCGGGTGTACCGATCCGAGCGTACCGATCCGGGCATACCGATCCGGGCGTACTACTGACCAAATCTGTCCATATAACTGACTTCCTACTACTACCAACCTGGCGTACCAACCCCAGCGTTCCAACCCCAGGGTTCTAACCCCGGCGTACTGATCCTGGTGTTTCCAGCGGGCCCACCTAATCCAGCTGGCCAGGCGTATTGATCCAGGCATACTAACCCGGGCATACTAATCCGGACGTACTGATCCGGGCGTACTACCGACCAAATCTGTCCATATAACTGACTTCGTACCACTACCGATTTCCTACGACTACCGATTTTCTACGACTACCAACTTTCTACTACCGACCTCCCACTACCAACTTCTTTCAGCTGACTTCTGACAACTGACTTATCCCAGCATACCAATCCCAGCATACCAACCCCGGCGTACTAACCCGTTGTTTCAACCCCGCCGTACCGGGCCTGGTGTCTCCGGCCGGCCGGGCATACTAATCCAGACGTACTAATCCAGGCTTACTAAGTCGGGCGATATCCAGGCATACTACCAACCAAAACTGTTCACACAACAGATAGCTATTAATAACAAAAGACGGATAGATAGATAGAATTGAGTTTATAGACGCAAGCGACGACTGAGGTCATACACGTCTTTTAATCTGACCAATATAAATCTGACAGATAGATAGAATTGAGTTTATAGACGCAAGCGACGACTGAGGTCATACACGTCTTTTAATCTGACCAATATAAATCTGACATAAACGAACACATTTGATCATTGATAAACAAAGGAAGAAGGAAAGATAGATAACCAGAGAACCCATTAGCACCACTGCAGCGAAAAAACGGCCACAGAGGAAAACCCAGGGGAGGCCACGAGGAGGCTGGGCTTGGAAGTTTTCTCCCCCACACACATTTACAACCCTAACCTGAGGTGGAATATAAAGAACCCACTGGAAAATCAACTCTAGAGATTGTCAACTCTCGAGCACAACGACAACATATTTAATGGAGTTGAGGCCTGTTCCCATACAACTTAAAATCAATTTAGTGTAAATGCAAATTGGACATTTGTTACACTTGGCGACCTTGACAGGATTCCATATTAGGATCTTAAAGGACACCTCAAGATCATATACATTTACATATTGACCTAAACAGCAAGTAAAAACTATCACCTTTATGTTAAGACAATTACTCTTTTTTTATATTTTTTTATATTTTCAAACCATCATAGATCGAGTACGTAATATACTGAACCCATTCGACTTTGAAGAACTTTCGCAGCATGACATGTGGCCGTCTTTCATTAAGATTGAGCAACGACATCACCAACTAGGAATTCAGTCAACGCCTTTCCCTTTGGGTGATGATCCACCAACGCCATCACCATACGCGTTGTCGACGCCTACACCTATGTCTATTGACCAGTCCACAAATCCTGCGTCACCTACGCCTCCATCAGAGCCGGAAACACTTATTTGGCAACAATCATCGCCATTTAGACCTAGGAGAGCTAGTGTTGCATCAAGCGACTTGATTTTGGAAGATAGATAGAATTGAGTTTATAGACGCAAGCAGCGACTTAGGCCATACACGTCTTTTAATTTGACATACTGAAACTGACATATTAAATCTGACCAATATAAATCTGACAGACAAACACATTTGACCATTGATAGATAGATAGAATTGAGTTTATAGACGCAAGCGACGACTGAGGTCATACACGTCTTTTAATCTGACATACTTATACTGACATACTAAATCTGACCAATATATAAATACAAACACATTTGACCATTGATAAACACTACATTCGTACATTCCATTGCAGAATGGAATGCAGTCTTACATTATCAAAAAAATGGTCAAAAACAGAGACAAAATCCACAGAAGAGAAAGCGGAGCAAAAAAAAGGAGATAGATAACCAGAGGACCCATTAGCACCACTGCAGCGGAAAAACAAAGTGCTGCAATGGAGTACCCAGGGGAGGCCACAAGGAGGCTGGGCTTGGAAGTTTTCTCCCCCTATTATATGAGAAGAAGTTATAGCAATGAGAAGGAGAAGAAATATATTTACTCATGCATACAACCGTAAGGGGCGGGTAGAGAGTGTGTGAATTGAGTTTATAGCCACAAGCAACAACTTAGGTCATGCACAAATTGGTCAAAAACACAAAAACAAAAGCCACATAATAGGAAAAGAAGAGCAAAAAAGAAGACACATTTGACAGAATGAGTATTCTGGAGCTATACATTAAATATGGCGGAATGCGTAAGCTTACAATACAAATATTTTATTTGGTAAATGCTACATTCATATTAATAGAATGCAGTCTTAGATTACATTACCAAGTTATTGGTAGAATCGGTACAGTAAAATTTCAACTTCGAAAGAAAAGTGCAACAAAATCGAACAAAGAAAATCATAAAATCAAGAATATGCATTTACAAGCAAGCGAAAAATAGTCTATCTCTTGTATATAGCTAGAGCTCTCATTTAGTAGCACAAAATAAAAATTATTACGGAAAAAGATGCGCAGTTACAAAAATAAGAAACTACAACCAAGTAAAAATACTTGAAAACGAAGCCAACATGTCAAAATGGCGGCGAACAAAGAAACAGCTTACATTCCGAAGCACAAATTATCTGGTTATTATGACTAAAATGACTAAAATCATCGAATTATCGATATTAAAATAACTCAGCAATGAAGTAAAATAGCGATACGAGTTACCAACCACGCGCACAACCGAGCCATACAACAGCCGCAATTGAAGTGAGAAGAGGGGAACTGAAACGGAAGTTAAAACAACGAGCCAATAGCGTGTAGATTAGAATGATGACGTGTTAATAGCAGCGCCAACTTGTGTTAATTAAAGTTAGCGACCGATGACATTCAATCGCTATATAATAACTCTGTTACGACACGAATTCTAATTTTTATGGCACGAATCGGCACTTACAGAATCACTAATAAGGTTTGTATTTCTGGCAAATAAAAAAAACCGCTACTAACTATTTCAAGTTTTTATTCTTTTTATTTGTTTATAATGGATTGTTGCCTTGGCAACATCTTTCGCTGCTGGAGTCTCACCTTGGGAGACTTCATTGACTCTGCTTATAGTACAGTACTACAGCCATTAATTTGAAATTCCTTTTAATTAGTAATTTGTAATAAATTTTATTTTTATTTTAGTTTTTGCTCTCTGCCTTTGTTTAAAGTTGTTCAAAACTCCGGGTTTCGTCTATTGTCAATATTTTGGGGTCCAGAGAAATATCAAAATATTAAATTTTGTGCTTTTTGATTTTTGGATATTTCTCTGGTTTCATTAAAAGACTAATTATAATGGATGAAGCAGTAAAAACGTTTTATAAACATTAACAAGTAAGATTAACTGTGTACTATGGACATTTTTCCTTTTTACAGTATATTTAGTTCTGTGTTTAATTCCAGTCAGCAGTCTCTGTTTGACTGTCCATTATGCTCCAGACGGATACGTCTGCTGATGAGATCTTCGATGGTCGAAAGCACTGTGAATAATTTGGGAAAATAAACGTGTCTGTATAAAAGGAAAATTTTGTTTATTTTAATTGACTAAAAAGTTTTTTTAAAATAAATTGTTATGCCAATGAAAAATAAAAGGAATATATTTTGAAACGTAAACTAAATTGGAACAAATATACATATATTTCAATAAATTAAATTAAAAACTCTTCAGAAATAATGCTGCACCAAATTGCACCCATTTGACATCCGAAGTGCAAGGAACATCTAAATGTGTCACTATTTTTTCGCGGTCCCTTGTGAAGTACACTGGTAATGATATCACTTCATCGAGAGATGAATTAACCGATTCCTAATTTCCAACAAAAAATAAAAATTAAATCCTTTCAAAACCAATTATTATCCAAATAATTTCCAAACCTTTGACACCCAAGCAACAGTACAGGGAGGAATAGACGAAACAGTCGGTGAATTAACTTGCACTTCCGACAAAACAGAACCATCAAACAAGCATCCTTCTAATAATAAACCTCCGATCTTAAGAGAGAGTTTGGAATTTGGAATATTTCCCTTCCAACTGCATTTGAATGTTAATTTATCCATCCTCGTGTTCATTTCTCTTGCTGTTTGTTGCCTCAAAGCATTTAAGAAGGTGTCCGGACGGAACAAATCTGCCAAATCCAGCACCTCCTTCAGCAATGAACCTGTCTCCATTTTTTTAACCCATTTTTCAATGGCAATGGCACGAGACATTAAGCCGTGTATATACTGGAAAGGATCTTCCGGTCCTTCCCATTGACGTTGCCAAGTCTGAGGTGTCTGAAAATGAGTTTGACATAAAATTTAACACAAAATTTAAAATATTTTTCTAATCCGATTGGTAATACCCCAGTTTGCTAAAACCAGTTTGCCGAATAGGCTATTTAGAGGCTATTTGCCAACAAATTTCCCCCTCTGACACCAATTGGCCGACAAACTTTCACTTTTGAATTTTTTGCACCAGTTTGCCGACAGTGAGCGCATATTTAAGGTAAGGTTAGGTTAGCCAGTTGCAAGCGTTAGTTTTTAGGTTTTTAGGGACCTTTGATCAGTCCCTCCATCGACAACATGGTGTAACGAGCAGATATTGGAGAGTGTGACTTATTGGTTTTAGTGTCTGTTCTTGTATGTCAATGTTAATTAGTCAGTTTTAATGTGAGTCAGATTCCTTTTGTCAGTTAATGGCGTGTATGACCATAGTAGCCGCTTACGCCGGTAAACCCTATGCTCTCTCTTTCTCTCTGGCGAGTGTGATCGGTAGTCTGGTGTTAAAAATCAATTTTAGGCAAATCGGTTTTAAGCAAGAGTTGGTGTGGACAAAATGGAATTAGGCAAACTGGGTTTAAGCGAACTGGGACTAAATTGTTTGATTCACCTCTTGCTGTAATAAGGCAGTTGCCAGGACCTTTATGTCAGGTGTAAGCAAAATGTGTCCACGTATTACTTTGCTGAGTAGGGCTAAAGAACGATGTATGTATTCAACTAATTTGATTGAAGTGTAATGCTCCAGTCGAACAAATGATTCGACTGGAATATCTTTTGCAGATGTATTGATAATTTGAGGTAACTCCTTTTTGGCGATTTGAGAAGACTAGAATAATATTATAAAAAATAGTAAAATTTAGATTTTATATAAAATGTTAGTTATTATTATTTTTTTTTTTTACTTCGTTTAATTTTTTCCATAAATTTAAAATGGGTGACAATTGTGTCTTCCATTGTTCACGGTCAAATTTACTTGCTGCTTCACTGGATCGCATGATAATACGTAACTGACTTATCACTTTGTTTGCTACATTTCTCTGAGCTGATCTCTGAATATTTGCTGCCAGGCCAAAACTCGTTGGATTATCTTCTTCTGGCAACCGGTCGATCAGCTGAATAAAATCCTTAAATACAGTCACAGATTAATATTTTGTTGTTTTTTAAATACAATAAAATTTCTCTAACCTGATAATTAGTTGATGTTGGTAAACTAATACCTGGTCCAAACGAAACTCTGCTTTTGTTCAAAACCGAAGAATTAAAAAACTCATTCAGATATGATGACATCACACGCAAATCAAATATATTATCGATACGGCCACCATAAATGGCTTCTTCGTATAATCCTCGAATAGATTCCCATTGAAACTCTAAATAAAGAATTGAAATTGGAATTATCAATTATACAAGTACCATTAAACAACCCAAAAATTGAGTCAATTTAGCCACCAACTTTGTATTTAATTAATAAAAGCTAGAAAAGTTACAAATTAAAAAACCTAGATTGTAACATAATGTAATACCGGTAGCTTCTATTTGACCAACAGATGGATCTCCAGCTCGTTTTGTCATTCTAGTATTATAAAAGTGCACATGTTTGCCGCAATTATACAGCAACACTTGTGTTGTTGGATAGTTATTGGCATCGTAAGTTGCATTGGCAAATGCCTGGTTTTCTGCCAGACAACCCAGGTTCTTCGGTACCCCACATCAGTACCCCAACAACTGATATTTTTTGAGCAACTATCTAGCCATCTCAAATGTTGTTTGTTTGTGTTAGATTTATATTGATCAGATTTAGTTAGTCAGATTCATTTTTTCAGATTTAAGGCGTCTGTAATATATGGTCTAGGATCCAGACAACTCGGCAAATGTCAATTCAGCAAAGACAATTCGGCAAGGACAATTCAGCAAAGACAATTTGGCAAGGACTATTTGGCAAGGACTATTTGGCAAGGACTATTTGGCAAGAACAATTCGGCAAGAACAATTCAGCAAGGACAATTCGGCAAGGACAATTCGGCAAGAACAATTCGGCAAGAACAATTCGGCAAGGACAATTCGGCAAGGACAATTCGGCAAGGACAATTCGGCAAGGACAATTCGGCAAGGACAATTCGGCAAGGACAATTCGGCAAGGACAATTCGGCAAGGACAATTCGGCAAGGACAATTCGGCAAGGACAATTCGGCAAAAACAATTCGGCAAGGACAATTCGGCAAGAGCAATTCGGCAAGAGCAATTCGGCAAGGACAATTCGGCAAGGACAATAGGCAATTGATCTTTGTCTAAGTGGCATTCACCAAATTGTCCCATTTGCCGGTTTGACCTTGCCCAATTGACATTTGCCAAATTGTCACTTGTGTCTATAAACTTAATTCTTTCTATCTATCTGGCCATCCAAAGATGAATACCAAATACAAGTTCCACTATGAATCTTTCACTTTACCTTCATTTGAACACATTCTCTCGATTATATCAGCTCCTGCTCTTAAATCCGATAAACCAAACTCATAAAACTTGGTCCAACCCTTAAATGCAAATATTTTAAAATATAGTTATATAATCATGATGATAATAAAATCATACTTGTGGAATAAAGTTTCTTCGCTCTTGAATAACTGTATTAAACCAAGCAAGAGCAAATAAAGCACGCGAACTAATAACATTTCCTTTTTGCGCTACAAATTCTGGAGTCCACGCATCATAAGTGCGAAGTAAGTTTTTCTTCACTCCTGAAGGTGACTAAAAATAATAACAAGATTTAATAATGTACGAACCGTATACATCAGATTTCGTTCTCATATAATTACTTCATAAGTAACTTTCAGACTTATTTGCAATAAAATTGGTGTAAATTTAGGATGAGCTTCAGCAGTCAACCAGAGCCGAAAATTTTTATGAGAATCAAGAGATTTCAGAATCTTTTCTAATGCCGGTAACCAAGAAGTGACCAGATGCAAGTTTTTCAAACAAAGCCAATCGCCAGCTGTTGAACATTGGTGCAATAACTGTACAGCAGCCTCAGATTGTCCTTGACCCATTGCAACCTGAAGGAAAATAATTTAGAATTTAACATGATGAAACAAGAATGATGAAACAAGATGAAACAAAGAATGGATAATAGGAGAGAATGATCCAGTCTAACACTTCCAAGGATGCCATGTTCAACCATGTTGGTGAGCACTCTCACCATACGAAAAACCATACTAAAATATTTGTCAATTTAGTAACGGTTTAATCCAAATGAGAGGAGAAAATTTCCAAGCCTAGCCTCCTTGTGGCCTCCCCTGGGGACTCCACTGTGGCACTTTGTTTTTCTGCTGCAGTGGTGCTAATCGGTCCTCTGGTTATCTATCTTTCTTTCTATTTTTTGCTCTTTTTTCTCTTCTGTTTTTGTCTTTGTTTTTGACCAATTCTTTGATAATGTAATACTGCATTCCATTCTGCAATGGAATGTACGAATGTAATGGTTATCATTGGTCAAATGTGTTTGTCTGTGTCAGATTTATATTGGTCAGATTTAGTATGTCAGATTAAAAGACGCGTATGGCCTAAGGCGCCGCTTGCGTCTATAAACTCAATTCTATCTATCTATTAATCCAAACGATGATGCTCCTATTGCATTATATTTACTGTATTCTCTCGGAAACAATGGCATGCCGGTAATTAATAATCAATTTTGACAATTAATAATCAAATGAACAAAATGCCGTGTTATCTGGCACCGCCTAGTCAGACTCACCATTATCCGGCATGCCGTTCTTTCCAAGGAAATACGGTATGACAGTCTTTTATGATTTCTGATGTCACAGCAGAGACTTCTTGATGACAATGTCATCCATGGTACTATTGGAAGTGTTAATGGATCATATTCTCTCCTCTTATACATTTCTAATAAAACCAATCAAGTGTACTGTATATTACATACTTGATGATAATTTTTGGGTCCCACAATTTGATTGGCCAGTTCTTGTAATTCGTGTGATGGATCAGCTCCCGATGATGTTAATATTAAAATGGGTTCCATTGATGTGGTTTCACCATATAATTTTTTTAAATTCAGAGGTGGAGGTGATAATTCCTTAATGCCAAGAGAACTGCTAGCAAAGTTAACTATACAACTCTGCAAGCGATCGGGGCGAAGCGATTGAATTAAGAGAATTTGCTGAAAAGGTGTAATTTTCCTGGAAACAGCTGCTGGAATTTCTAATTCGCATTGCGAGCTGTTGGCAAAAGGTCTCCATAATTCTGAATCATGCAATTGCAAACCAGAATAAAAATCTGGAAAAATATTTTTTAATAAAGAGATGGATAAAGCTCTTTCTTCGTCGATCCAACTGGGTAATGTGTCTATCATATCATTTGGCCGTATCTTTAAGTCGGATACGAATATTCCAGTAAAGGCTTCCCACTCCTAAAAATACATATTTTAGTCATTGTACGTAGTAGCTCATATTAAAAACTGACATTGGTTTGGAATAAATCAGATTGCATGCCGTGAATCAGATGCAGAGTAAATGCTAGTTGGTCGGCTTTAAACAGGGAACGACTTAAGTATCGAAACACAAAGTTCAACAAGATGTTCTGTAACTGTCTTAACCGTACTTCAGTTTCGGCTTGGCTGACCTAAAAAGTAAAAAGTACGGATAAGTAGAATTAACTTGTAAAAAGGGGAAGTGCGTATAATGTCGCGGCAAGTGTCATGCGCAAATTTTTCAATTTGCACTAAACGTTCCCTTCACACTAAGTGCATTCAGAAACTAAAACTTGTGAAAAAAGAATTTTGCGTGTGATTTCTTTTGTGTGTTGTGGTGACCCAAACGGGTCCACCTCGACACAGTCGGGTTTAGCATTATTAATTAAGATGAGATTTTTAATTAATGTATAAGATTTATTAATAAAAGAAATTGTTTATTTTATAACCCAATAAATTGTGTTTATTTTTATTGTTTCCTGTTGTGTTTCGCTAATTGAGGCACATGCATGAGGAGGCGTGTCTGTTCCTCCCCTTTAGAGTTGGAATAGAGTGCTTCTGCATGTGGGTGCATGGCTGTGTTCCCTAAGGGACTCAATTGGTGAAGCTGGTGCCTTCCGAGCGCAGGATATGATGTCATCGACATTCTGTCCTCAACTGAAAGATTCAGTCTAAGTATAAAATTCAACCAGTCAACAACTCAACAGATCACCCTTCATTGAAACATATCAAGGTTGACCGAGATTTCCTGCTGAATTACTTTGGACCATTCGCTGGCCTTGTTCCATTACAAGGATAGCCCTGCTTGCTCTGATTGCATATCAGAAAGAGCACTTTTGCGACAATTGAGTCGTGCGTTCGATTTCGAGCAAATACGGACCGACATTATCGGTTATACGGGCCGCCATTACCGGTTATACGGGCCGCCATTACTGGTATGGGCCGCCATTACTGGGTGGAGCTCAGGTTCTGTTAAGAACCCATATTGAATTCAAACTAACTCCTGACTTACCTAAGGTGAGAGGGCCGCAAGTTGTGGAGCCATCGCGTTTAGTTCGCTTTTCAGCGAACTTATCCCTAAATCCCTTAGACAACTAGCCACGATTGTAAGTCTGCCTAGCAACAGCCACCTGCGCCAATTCAACCCAGTGCCTATTTGGAAGATCCAAAACCGGACGCAGCAGTGTATTTTGTGTATAATTCTGAGTGTGAAAAATCTGAGGCAAGTTTTAGCTACGTTTTAGTATCTAACATGCCTTGAAGTAGTCGTGTGCCTTCTAAATCAAATGGCGCCTGAAATTCTACAACAGTAGTTAGATGCTGCGCAGACGAGTGTGCAATTGTAAGACACAAACTTGTGTCTCATGAAACGCTGGAATAGTAGCGTTTCCTAAAGTGCGCATGCACGCGTATTTCTTGACTTAAACTTAAACATTTTTGGAAATGACGGCACATTTCAGGAAACAAAACGAAGGAAACAAGGGAAACACGAAAATATTTTAGTTTCCGAATGCACCTATTGTTGGTCGTGACATTTCACCTGTTCGTATTGAAGCGCTTGTTGAAACAGACTCAAAAACGAGGCCAAACTAAATCTATACATGTGATTTAACTTGGATACATCTCTAATAACAAAATAAAGTTTGCTTCCAAATTCCGCCAAAGACGAATATGCATCTTTTTCCTTAAATTTAAAAAAATAATTAATAACAGCAATAATTATATACCGTATTTTATATTGATTTACTATTTGCAAAGACTTTTGAAGACTTCTGGACTCCTCCAATGCCTGGGTTATTGTTGAACTGCTACTTTTTGTTTTATTTAATGATGAAAGCAGATCTTTGTTCTCCAAAATATTGCCAGTAGCATTAGCAAGTTGCTAAAAATAGTAATTTCATAAAATTTTTCAAAAAAACAAACAATATTACTTTACTTCAAGTAGTGAGTCCTCCAATTGCATCAATTGAATCTTTAATTCCTCTTCTTTTCTAAGTAAATCTGTTAATCTAACTTCAAGTTCTGGTTTTTCATATTGCAAAGTTAAACCCAACAACTGGCCCTTAAGACCAGTTCTTGTAGTTGTAAAGTTAACCAGTGTGATGATGGATGCAGCATCGGATGGAATTTCCGGCTGAGCATTTCTTGTAGTCAAAAACAATTTAAATTCTTCATTGTAGTCAATAGTTTTATCACCCAACTGAATTACATAACGAGGACCTAGAATAAATCGTACAAATAAATAAAAAAACAAATAAAAGATGTTATCGGTATCAAATTACCTTGGCTTATCAAATCTCCTCTTAGCAGTGGAATCAAAACAGGCTCGATTGTTTCGACTTCTTGGATTAGTAAAGTTTTGCCAAACCTCACAGCTAGTTCTAAGGTTCTAATAAAATTTGTATCCTGTAATGACAATAAAATAGATATTTATTTTTCTCGTTTAATAAAGAGAAATCTTTATTTTACAAAACCTGCTGATTTATAATTTCTAATTTTCCACTTTGTAAATGTTTCTTCAACCATTCTGTAGCTACGGATGATGGATCGATCAAGAGAGGGCGTAGTGCACTCTAAAAATTTAAATATTTAATTAGTTTTAAACTTAATCTCTCTATACTTTATTTCGGTCATAAGTAAACCCATCTTTTTTCCCCACAAAATACCCTAACAGCATATTAAGCGATACATGTGTATAGTGTAAAACAAAGCTCTAACTAGATAAATTGGCTCTTGATTCAGTACTATATGTGAAAAGCTTTTTTGCTTACAAAAATAAATTTTTTCATCAGAAAATTCCTGAACTTAACAGATGCTTTCCTGCATTACATGATATTTTTTGCATCATATTAACAGATGCTTTCCTGCATCACATCAACCGATGCTCTCCTGCATCACATCAACCGATGCTCTCCTGCATCACATCAATAGATACATCTGTGCATCACATTTTGTCAGATTTAATATGTCAGATTCAGTTTTGTCAGATTTAAGAGGTGTACCATAGCACACTACCCCCACCATTCTTTCTATATTGCACTGTGCGTGAACACTTATATTCTAATTCTTAACACCTAAATATGCAAGTGTTTTAACACAGAAATCAAGTTCACGCTTACCCCTGGATTACATTCCCCAATCTAACAAATAAAAATACAAAATCATTACATTAGAATCAATAAATATTTTCAAGTGATAAAATAAATGTATTATATCAATTAAGAAAATTTAACCTGCAAAATAACTACAGCATTTTCCATGCTTAGTTCATCTGAAGGCAACCCTTCATTCCTCCAGGTTAGCTGCTCCCGTTCACTGCTCAGAAATTTCCTCACATCAAAATTGAGAATTTGCAATGCTTCTAGCCACTTTGCTAAATATTCATGTCTCGCATCTTCACTCGTCAGAGACAAGTAGGTAATAAATGCTGAAGCAAGCAATGCTTGCATGGGGAGTTTCTCCAATTCTGTACCCAAATCAATAACCTAAAGGAAATAAAAAAAAACATTCATTCATAAATGAAATTAAAAATTAATTATTTTATGGTCCTACTTGTACAGTCCATCGTTCATATTCACTATCAAGTTTCCCAACAAGTGATTCAGCTGCTGTTATTGTTTCTTCGGCTTTTCTCAAATTTATTTCAATTTCAGCCGCTTCTTTTGTAGATTTGTTTAATTTATCACGCAATTCTGCTACATAAGTGTCAACATTGTCCAAGTCTGAACTCAACCGTCCCATGCGGTCTTCGGCTTTCGTCAAATTCCTATTGTAAAATATAATTTGATATACCGTACATACTCGCGTATAAATCGAGGATTTTTGGACCAAATCTAGGCCTATTTTTCCAAATTCGACTTATACGCAGGTCAAAAAACAAACATTTTTTTTTAGAATTTTACAAATCACGTCCGTTCAACATGCACGCCACCCCATAGGCTACCTGTAGGGTGGCCTTAACGTTGAACGGACGTGATTTGTGAATACCGTATATGCTCGTGTATAAAGTCGAGAGTTTTTTGACCAAATCCTGGTATTTTTCTTCTAATTCGACTTATATGCGGGTCAATGGTTTTTGACCCGTTTTAAGTCGGGGTCGACCTATATGCGGGCGACTTATATGCGAGTATATACGGTAAATTCATAAAAAAAAATTATGCAATGAATAGAATACTTTTGCAATTTTTTTTGTTCATTTTCTAAAGGTCGAATTTTATCCAAAATTTGAGCATATTGAACATTAGCTAGCACCCAAGCTGCTAATGGAGCTGCAGCAGCACTAGCTCTTTTGGCGTTAATCGGATCAAAAGATTTCTTTTTTTCTGGATCTGACACTAATTCCAACACACTTTTGGCAATTTCATGCGTGATGCGATGAGCATCAAAAGAAGTAATTTCTTCTTTGACTCCTCTTTTCGCTAAAAAACTAAAAAATAATTTATTATTAATTTACCTAGTAATAAATTCATTTTATTTATATATTTTAATACCTTTTCATGTTATTCCAAGATGTATCAAAAATACCCATCAGTCTCAAAACAGCTTCTAATATATCTCTGATGACATTTGGAGGTGCACGCATAGAACGAATTTCGGACAAAGATTCACTTTTAATTCCACCAACAGCAGCCTTGGCTTGAAATTTATCAAAAATAAAAAAGTAGTTAAAAAAAATCATCAAAACCTAATTATAAATACATACCTTCTTGTATTAATGGGTCAATTTCCTTTAATTCTTCATCGATTTCTTTTTTCCTTTTTGCCAATTTCTCTCCTTCTTTCATTGTTTGTTCTCTCAATGACTCCATCTCAATCTTCTGGTCACCTGCACTCTATTTTTTTAAATTAAATGTAAATTACTTGTATCAAAATAAATAAACAATATTTTTAGTCTCTCACTTGCATGCTATTTGTTATTAATTGCAAAGCTTTATCAGCTTCTGATCTCTTATCAGCTAATTGTGTGGTTTGCTGATCAGCTTGGGACTTCAGTTTATCAACAATTTCTTTAGCTTCGTTTAATTTCGATACGCCGGCTTGCAAATGCTTTTGCCGTTCACTAATTCCTTTCTTTTTCCTATTGTAAACTGCAATATAAGTCTTCAGGAACATTACGAAACGACGAGGAGTAGAAATGTTTTTAGAGATGGTATCATGTATTTGGACAAAATAATTAGCAAAATCTGTTGGTCCGGAAAAACGTCTTTTCTTCGATATTGACTTTTCTGGTTCGCCGTCTGGATTGTCAGTTGCAAGTCCACCAGATAAAATCAACTCTGGAATCTTAAATTAGATTTTAAAAAAAAATTATTCTACTAAAATCAAAATTAAGAGTACCTAAACAACAATATTTACTTTCAGCATGCTCTCCTTGCACCAGCCATCCAACCATTGGATAGAACATTTTTTATAAAAAGCTGGATTACTTTCACAATTAAGTGAGAAATTTGGATTGGAAAAGTCCATTATGAGAACAATGTGCAAGTTTTTCTGAACACGTGTTGCAAAATAACTAAACAATGGCCCATTAAAATTTTCTTGCGAAGCTTGTTCTCGCAACGGGCCAAGTAGTGGTTCGGTTTCTTCTGGAGTGTAAAGTCCAGGAACTTCACCAGCTGATAATAAGCTGTTGATCATTTCCAAAAAAGCTGATTCTAATAACTGATGGTCTTCTAGTAATAATACAACTTGCTGTCCTTCAACACCGGCCAGTTGACAGACCTGCAATAAAAACAAGATTGTTCAGGAGTCTATACGTAAACTCTATTTAACAATTCGTGCACAAAACTCCCATTGGTTAATGACCTATGCATTGAACTGAAAGTATATATTGTGATATCTCATTTTAATTTTCTAGTTGAGCTGAGTCGAAAAATCATTGCTTCGTAGTCAAAAAATTTGCGTGCCATTGTTAACAAACGAAAACGCTTGTAAAATATTTTAAAAAATTATTTACATTTGTGTTTTGGTATTGTTGCACACATTTTTTGGCTACGAAACATTGATTTTTCGACTCAGCTCGACTAGAGGATTAAAATAATATACCACAATATATACTTTTAGTACAATGCAAAAAAGTTCACTTTTCAGTTTCGTGCACGAATTCTTGGATAGAGTTTAGTATAGTTATTTTGTGGCTCAGGCTTACAGTTTTTAAGTCTGCTGTAAACTGTTTTAATCCATAACCACGAGCAATACTGGGTGTAAATAATGTATATCTGTGCATATGAGCTACCACGGTAACAGCAGTGCGACGTCCAACACCACTAACACCGGCTAGCAACAGCGATCCGGCCGGTTTACTTAGCGCATGATCAATTCGAGCAATATTATTAAGAACTTCGTGAAAAATAAAAATATTTAGTTCTTTCACCTCGCGAGCTGAATAACAAAAAATAAAAAAATAAAAATAATTTGCATTTATAGAATAAATTTACTTTTTTTATTCTTACAATATTGCTGGATTGATTGTAGTACAATTTTCTCCCATTCTTTAGAATCCAATTTTCCTAAAGGCAGTCCAAATGAAGGCAGTTGTGCCCCTGGCGTAATAACTGTATCAGTTTTAGCTCCTTTGGTGACAAAATACGTATCTAAAAATAACATCATTAAATCTAAAACTTAAATATATATACTCTATTTAACAATTCGTGCATGAAACTTCCATTGGTTAATGGCTTATGCATTGTACTGAAAGTATATATTGTAGTATCTTATTTTAATCCTCTAGTTGAGCTGAATCAAAAAATCATTGTTTCGTAGCCCAAAAATGTTCGTGGCATTGTTAACAAACGAAAACGCTTGTAAAATATCTTAAAAAATTATTTACGTTTGGGTTTTTCTATTGTTGCGCACATTTTTTGGCTACAAAACAATGATTTTTTGACTCAGCTCGACTAGAGGACTAAAATAAGATACCACAATATATACTTTCAATACAATGAAAAAAAGTTCCCTTTTCAGTTTCGTGTTCAATTTGTTGGATAGAGTTTAGAATTTGTTGAAAAGTTCACTTTTTAAGGATTCCATGACATTTATATTCCATTCCTTTTCAACAGCCGCTCTCAAAATGTCTTCTAATTGGGACTTCACAGCACCAACTGAATCAATACATGTTTTGACATTATGCGACTCTTCACCGACTAATTTATCTTGAAATAGTCTTTTGGCTTCGTAAACAGTAATCTGCAACATGGCTTGCACTTCATCTTCGTTGGATTCTTTCAAATTGTAGCGCAGAAATCCCATCACCCATCGCGATAAATCTCGAGGTGTAAATGAATAATGGTGGTAATCATCTGTCGTGAAACATTTTTTTGTTTGCTCGTAGATTTCTATCATGGTTGTGGCTAATTTAGACGCTTTTTCCGAAGATGCATTCCATCGACTATTTTTCCCTGTAATTTCATGCAACACTGGCACCATATATGCTGTGTAGATACTTTGCAATTGTTCTTTAACAGGATAACTTTTAAAATGAAATAAAAAAATAAAAGAATTAATTGATTTGGTATTTCATTATTAACATTTACCTGATGCTACATATTCTAACAATTGATGTAAACCTAGTTGATAAGTTGTGTTTACCGACCGCATTTCCACTTGTCATACTTGAAACAACTTGGATTCCCTCTAAGCCAACCCACTCAACATTTTGGTCATAAAATCCATTATAAGTAATTGCCTAAAAAATAATTTAAAAAAAAAAATCATAATTTTTAATCGTAGTGGTTCCGGGGTCAACTCAAATAGGCAATAAAAGACACCAGAGTACTTCACAAAGTACAAGATCCTTTAATCTCAAATTATGAAATATTTTCAACAATAACAAACGATGACCCCATTTCCTAAACTCTATTTAACAGTTTGTGCACGAAACTCCCATTAGTTAATGATCTATGCATTGTACTGAAAGTATATATTGTGGTATCTTATTTTAAACCTCTAGTTGAGTTCAGTAGAAAAATCATTGTTTTGTAGTCCAGAAATGTTCATGCCATTGTTAACAAACGAAAACGCTTGTAAAATGTTTTAAAAAAATATTTATATTTCGATTTTTGTATTGTCGCGCACATTTTATGGCTATGAAACAATGATTTTTCGACTGGGCTTGACTAGAGGATTAAAATAAGATACCACAATATATACTTTCAGTACAATGCACTTTTCACTTTTCACTTTTCAGTTTCGTGAATTGTTGGATAGTTTAGCTACAAGACTTTATTTACCTGTTGTAAAAATGCTATTAACTGAGATGTACCCCATTTGTCCGGTTTAGGTAAATTCAGATCTCTTAAATAAAGAATTAGTCGCTCGCTGTCTTTGGGTCGGTAAACTCGACCAGTATTTGAGCTTATAACGATGCACATTTGACTCAACTTCTGTATCACATTCTGGGGACTTGTTTGTGCACTGCAGTGAATCACTGCAACTTGGGTTGACCGTAAGTTAGCAAAACAATGTTGCAAAAGTAAACTAAACAAAAAGAATTGTTAGTAGGTAGAGCACTTAATAAATCTAATAATTAAATTAACTCACTTTTTTCCACAACCTTCAGGTCCCACTAATAAAAATGGTTGCCTCGATTCAGAGTCGAACCAACTCATGAATCCATCCAAGTATCGCTGAACATCTGAAGTCAAAACAAGAGGCGGCGAACCTTGAGAGAAATCATTTAAATCTAAAGCATTTTCTGATTTATTTTGATAGGATTCTAATCTGTCCCGATCGGAATTGTAGAATGTGTTTAGAGGATTAATTGCATCTGGAGCACTTTCGTCTGTCCAAGAAAATACCTAAAAATGTGAGGAATTCTATTTTATTTCACGAAACAAGATAATGTCTAAACAACATTCTGAAAATATTTTTTTTAAAAACATCAGAAATGTTGATTTAATATAAGAATGTCATTTTCTATCCCCATTTTTTTCAACATTCAAACATAACAAAATGTTGATTTAACATTAAACGAATGTTGCATATCAACAACCGATAATTCCACTGTTTGATTGTTGTATCGAAATGTTGATCTAATGAATGTTGCATATTAACAACCCATAATCATCCGTTTAATTGTTGTATAAGAATGTTCATTTAACATCTAACGGATGTTGACTATAAACACAACATTTAAACATTTGATCGACGTTCAAAAATGTTGTTTTATGGGATATTCTGATTATAAACTTGTAGTTTAAGCTCACTTCTTTGGCGAAATTCAGTCTTCCGTGTTCGGTCAAGTTTCCGCCCAGTCCTCGGATTAGCGCAACAGCAAAATGAGCTTTACTTCTAACGTTGTGCAAATGAGACAGGCCGTTCATTACCGTACCAACTAAACTAGTTTCAACAACAAATGCTTTCTGAAATGAAAAATTCAACACTAATAAAAAGAATCTTAAAAAGAAGTTATTGTTTACGTACTTGATTTTGCACAAAATCTAAAGCTTTATAAAAGTAATCATCAAGAAAAGTTGAGAGTTGTTTTTGAATTGAATCATCTTGTTTTTGTAACCATAAGGAGATCAATGCTTTAACATCTGTTTCTTCATCACTAAATTAAAAACATACGTATAATTAATGCAGCACATCTGTTTGAATGTATTGTACAGTATGAAAAGTCTAGTATTCTTAATATTTTTGTAATTAGTTCAAAAACAACATCTTGGCTTTCCTACACTTCTTGTACCGTATTCCATCAGAAACAACGGCATGCCGGATAATAGTGAATCTAACCAAGGTGACAAATAATTTAAATTATCCAGCATGCCGGATAAAGTGAGTACCGGTATTACGTTTTACGACACTGATTCGAATTTTACAACGTGCCGAAAAAATGACCAGTTATCTACTTGTCAAAAACTGGTCAGACTCGCCTTTACCAGCATGCTGTTGTTCCCGAGAGAATACGATATCAAAACTCTGTCACCATACAGGGCATACAACATAAAATTTTGCTGTGTCCCATATCCTACTCCTATATCCTACACTCAAAAATATTTTGAGAAAACCAGACATTTTGATGATCCTTCATTAAACCTTAAAAAAATCATTCCCATTCTTGAAATAGTTGCAGGTGATGCACAACTGAGATCATGAGTTTCAAAAATAAAATTCACATTTGGTCCAAACTGAATCCTTTCACCTGATGGCATAGTCAAAAGCCGATTATCATCTAAAACAGAATTCAAAGATTCGATCCACTCCGGATCAATATCTCCATCGCATATAATCCAAGAAGTAACATCTGAAATAGTTAAATTACTTAATCAGAATTTGTTTCAAACATAAACAAGAGTAAACTTTACCCTGTGGTTCTTTAACTACAAGTCGTGCATTATTAGTTAGAACCCCATCGGTCCACTCTCTCGTGTCCATATCAATATGGCCAAGTAACTGAGTCCTCGGCATTGCTTTAGGATTAACCGTGTAGAATTTAACCGCACGGCCGGATTTTTGAAGCGCTTGAAAAAGCACTCGCCAAAGAGTGGATTTACCCGATCCGCTGGGTCCAACTATCACTACTCCCATGCGCTGTTGCAACTGTTCGTTTAGCTCTAAAATTTTCTTCATTTGTCCATCGTTCATAATTAAACCCATGTCTTCGCAAACTTCGCGAGCGCAAGAAGTTAAGTCTTCATAACCACCTTCGCTAAATTCAACTTTGGAGAAAACATCATGTATCAGCGCGTCGAATCGTTGCGAGTCAGAAAATGTCAGTTTTGAGAGCGTATTCATCCGTAATGCTTGAACAACGATTTCTTTTTCCGATTCATCGCTGGTTTTTCCGGGACTTTCATCTAATAATTTTTTTCTAGAGTGTTGTAATAAATTTCCGCAGCCTTTCAATACTGTTTTCAGGGCTCGCAAACCCCAGTCATAATGCTGTTGAGGTGTCAATAATTCTCTAGGAATAAAATAATATTGTTACATTTTTTTTTTACGTTGGTTTTGTATAGTTACTTTGATAAATTAAACATTGCAACTAATTTGCCACCGAGTTGTTTTGCATGTTTAAATCCTTCAGAATACAAAATTACTTCTGCGATTAATTCATTGTCAGGTTTAGACATGGCGACCGGACGGAACAGTTGTTTTAAATTGTCGGGCAGTTTTTGTCTGCCGCCGTAACCCTTCCCTGCAGGATTCATAGTAATAAATATCCCGGAGTTAAAATCAACAGGTACCTAGAAAAATATTATATTTAAATTAGCAAATCTATTTATTATTATTATTATTATTATTATTATTATTATACAGTATAGGCTGTGTGGTCCGGACATAGCACCGTCCGGACATAGCGCCGTCCGGACATAGCACTGTCCGGACATGGCTGTTATCATATTTTAAGTTCTCATTCGTATTTATTCTTTATATTGTGTTTTCATATGATTTATAACTGTATCTAGAAAGTTACCGTATTATTTATTGTATGTTGTAAGTTATTTGTAAAGTGACCATTCTAAACTACCGTAGAATTGGCGCTATTATTAGATTTTAAATAAATTTTTAGCACTCGCGATTTTGCCGGTGTTTGATCAATATGTCTCGTCTTTCTTCTCGCTCCAACAACCGGATTCACACCAAACAACACTAAAACAACAATAGCGCTGTCCGGATAGCTTTATTGTCCGAACAAATTCTGCGCGCCGTCCCCGGTCTGGACAAAGGATAATCCATGTCAATGGCACCTCTGTGGGCCTAACGCTCTGCATACCAAACATATTTCTGGGACCCGTCCTATGTCCGGACCGCACAGCATGTACTGTATTAGTATTAGGAAAAAAATTTACTTTTCTATCTAGTAAATCAATTGTTTTGTCTTTATTCTTCAGTGCAGCTTGAATTGCTTGAATTTGCATAGACACAGCGGATAAAACGGCTTCTTCCAAACGATTAAATTCATCAAAGCAACCCCACGCGCCACATTTCACTATTCCTATAAAAATTCTTCCCATTGATTTAACATCAATGCCCTAAAACAAAAAATTAATTATTAATTATAAAATTTAAAAAAAAAATATTTTTTTACTTCATCACAATTAAAGACCAAAACTTGTCTTCCGAATAAATTTCCTAAGGCTTTCACTGATTCAGTTTTTCCAGTCCCCGCCGGACCGTACGGGTTACCGCCTAACCCCATACGCATACCTTGCGTTAATGTCAGGTAGCATTTATCCGTTAAAGGTGTGTGCACTAATTTAGGTGCATTTCCTTGATACTCGTAAGTATAATCAAATTCAGCATCAACCATTCGCATCATTGCAATTCCATCCTCCCGTAGATAAAATCTGAGTTGTTTCTGCCAAACCCAATCATCAATTTGATTTATTTTAGTTTTAATCAATTGATCGACAACATCCATTGAATGAATGACATCCAATATTAATGACTAAAAAAAAAAAAAAAAAAAAAAACAATAAAAACTTAATAAAATTTTAAAATTTCATAATAAAAAAAAAATTTACTTTTAGCTTCAAATCTAAAACTCGCGTCTGATCTTTGGTATTACCGGTACCCAAATCGGTTTCCGTAAAAAACTGCAACTGCTTTTGAGTTTGTGCATAAAGTTGTTTTAAATTACCAGTTCGGATCGCAGTTTCACATCGGTAAGTAAAGCTGATCTGCTCAGCCAAACATAAAATCTAAAAAAATAAAAATTATGTAAAAGTTATTAATTAAAAAAAAAAAAAAAAAAAAAAAAAAAAAAAATAGTAGAAATTAGCCTGACTTGTGATGGATATTTCAGTGGGTCTGCTCCTTGCCCAGACATTGAATCTTTAACGCATAATTGTAATAATCCCTTCAAAGTGTCCTTCATTTCTTCGGCTAATTTGCCGAGCCATTCTTCGACGTTCAAAGTAATTTGAACTTTATTTTTTAGTGGAACTACTTCACCTTCTAATGAATGCATCGTTGTAATGAATTTGTTTCCAGAATCGAAACTAACCATGTGAATGCCAGCAAAGAGCTTTCTTAAATGTGATTGTATTACGGTAGGATTTGTCGATTGGCCTAGAATTTCTAATAAGTCGTCGTCGCCGATGAAGTAAAATCGGGGAAAGAGTGAGCGTTTTTCTTCCAGAAATTCGTTCAATGATTTTTGACATCTTTGTAGTTGGTCGAGCAAGTTGATTAGTGTTTTTCGTAGTCCAGAGATCGAAATTAGGACTAAAACACGGTTGTCTTTCTCTATATCACGCATTATAGATCTTTACAGAGAAGTTGCATAATCATTATGGTGAAAAGAACCCACGAAACAATAACAAGACTAAACCACATTCAGAAAATATTTTTTATAAGCATCAGAAATGTTGATTCAATATAAGAATGTCTTTTTTTATCAACATTTTTTCAACATTCAAACATAACAAGATGTTGATTTACCATTAAACGAATGTTGCCGATCAACAACCGATATCCACATAAAACAAGCTAATGTTGGATCAACATTTTTGAAGTCAATCGAATGTTTTGAATGTTGTGTTTGTAGACAACATCCACTAAATGTTAAGTCAACACTCTGAAACAATAATCAAACAGTGGAAATATCGGTTGTTGATATGCAACATTCGTTAAATGTTAAATCAACGTCTTGTTATGTTTGAGTGTTGGAAAAATGTTGATAAAAAATTACATTCTTATATTAAATCAACATTTCTGATGTTTTTAAAAAATATTTTCTGACTTGTTCTTGTTTCGTGGGAAAGTTATTTGTGATTGTTGTATACGCACTTGAAATCATCATCGACTTTAGAGAACCGTGCTTGCTCTTTAGGTAAAGCTCCTCGACCAAATATTGGCTCTAAATACAGCCATTTCCTCTGGATTTGATTAAAATTATGCAAATATTCATCCAAATCCGCTAATCGAGTCTCCCAAAGAGAAACTCTGTCTTTGAAATTATTATAATATGGAGTGTCTTTAAGAGATTGCAGTAGACATTGATTGTCACCAATCTAAAATACAAAAAACCGAATTAAAATTTTTTTTAAAAAAAAAATCATAAATTGTTTAATTTATACCTTATTTAATAAATCCTTCCAGTCTTTAATAAGTTTTATGGATGTCCCTTTACTGTCTTGTGACGCAGTCAGAGAAAAAGTAGAAATAGCACCCCATGTATCGAGTTCTTGCAAAGCCTGTCTGATTGTCACTTGCCCCTGCGCTCTGCCATTTAAATCCTGTAAAACAAAATAAATTAAAATTTCAATTTTTAAAAAAAATAAATAAATAATATTATTAATATATAAATAAAAAAGACCACCTTCAGGCTTTTTGAATTCAAAATAATAGCTTCTTTCACATCAAGTATATCTTGAAAAATCAATTCATCTTCTGATTTATGCGTCGGAATGGATAAAATCTGAAACATTTCCTGCCAGTGTTCGCGCATAAAAATATCTCCACGACAATATTTTAATAACGGTACTGCAGCCTGAGAATTCATAAATATAAACATTAAAAACCATTCAATATCAATATAATCCAATATTATACTTTGCAAGCATCAATTTGTTGAATTAAAAATGGCGGCCCATCATTTTTCAGCTTCTCCGCCCATTGATTTAAATATTCTTCATACCTATAAGTCTTTCCTCTGTGATAAAAATCCAAAATCAGATCATTCAAGACATAAATAAACAATAATAAAAAAAAATCACCTAAAAGCCTTCCACAATTCTTTTCCCATTTCTTCCTGCCCCGTATAAAACTCCGCCAATGGAAACCATTTCTGTTCCAATGTCATCAAATCTTCTTCAATTTGTTTACTAATAGTAAAATTAGGTACATCCATTCCCAATTTAGTGCTATCAGACAGCAATAAATCCTCTTCTTTTTTAAGTACTTCAAATTCAGTTCTCTTGTCCTTCAAATCACTTATAATACTCATTAACTCTTCTTTATTTACACTTATCAGGTTGTCGTTGGGTCGAGTTTTCTTCCAGAATTCACTATATCTTTGCAACTTTTGTGTATAATTGTGAACATCACCGTCTTTATTAACACGGAGTGTCTCGACTTCTTGCGAAATGTTCTGCTCAAATCCTTTCATCATTTGTTCAAATGTTTCCCATAGACCTTGCAATTTGGATAAATTGTCAACTTTTTCTCGAGCCCATGTTCCAAGTAATTTATTTTTAGCTTCAGAATTGCTGATAATATTTGAAATCTACAAAAAAAATCGAAAAAAATAAAATTGGCATTTCTTAATCAAATATCTTTCGAACCAAATAAGTTGAAATTACCTCTGATTTCCTGTCGTTTAATGCTGTATGTTGGCAATAGGCATTGCTTATGTCGTCAGCTGTTTGCGGTCTATGTGACAAATGCGCGATAGCATTTTTTGCGAATGATTCCACAGCCGCCATATCAAATGCAATTGAACGGCGTAAAGATCCCAGTAATGTATCCCACAATTTCTGGATATGATCGTCGATTATTGCTTTGACCGGAGCAAAACTCACCGATATACAACCGATCTTTTCTTGACCACTAAACATTAAAAAAAATTAAAAATTCCTATAAAAATATAAATGTAAAGAGTTAACGACATCATTATTGGTCCATTGAATCAAACATCATTTAAAACCCTTAAATAATTTTTCTGAGATTTTTTTTAAAAATATTAATGGTGAAATTGTGAAACGAGCTGAAAAAGTGAGAGATAAAAATGAGACCAAACCAAGAATGTGCACAATTGTTACCGTAAACCTGTGGACTTCGGAAACAACAAGCTCAAACCCAGGTAACACCAAATGTTGCTGCAACATTGCAACATTGTGAAAATAACATTGCTGCAACATTGCAACATTGTGAAAATAACATTGCTGCAACATTGCAACATTGTGAAATAACATTGCTGCAACATTGCAACATTGTGAAATAACATTGCTGCAACATTGCAACATTGTGAAATAACATTGCTGCAACATTGCAACATTGTGAAATAACATTGCTGCAACATTGCAACATTGTGAAAATAACATTGCTGCAACATTGCAACATTGTGAAAATAACATTGCTGCAACATTGCAACATTGTGAAAATAACATTGCTGCAACATTGCAACATTGTGAAAATAACATTGCTGCAACATTGCAACATTGTGAAAATAACATTGCTGCAACATTGCAACATTGTGAAAATAACATTGCTGCAACATTGCAACATTGTGAAAATAACATTGCTGCACTGTTCCAAATGTCACTTCTTTTAAGATTGTTGCACTGTTTTATTAGCAACATTGCCATAATGTTACATGCAACATTGCCATGGCTCCCAGGTAACACCAAATGTTCCTGCAACATTGCAGCAACATAAAAGTTGATTGTCGATCAAATGTTTGTTGCCAACATTGCAGCAATATTTTAAGTAACATTGACATACATATGTCAAAAATTGATGTTTGTTTCAATGTTTATTGCCAACGTTGGCACAACACTGCTGTAGTAGTGACATCAAACTTGATACCAAAATTGGAAAATGCCAACATTCATTTCACATTAGCAAGGTTGCGGAAATGTTGTGAAAATACCGTTAACACTGTCCGTTAACATTGCCAACATTCAGGTGACATTCGGAACATTCCAGCAACATTCGCGTGTTACCTGGAATTGAGCTGTTTGAGATACAAAATGATTTTTTAAACGTGTCCTGGAAATTTTAAAAATAAATAAAAATAATTTCGGGCATTTTAAGAAATGGCGAACATTATTCAGTAATAAAATTTCTGATGTCGTAAACCCTTTAAATGTACGTATTTAAAATTATACCTCGGTAGTTTTCCAGCTTCTTGACTTTTTAACTTCAATGCTCGAAAATTTGTCTCCCAGTCATCGGGAGCATGTAAGTGTTTATCAGCTAACTCGTCTAAATTAAACGTCCCAAGTACGACCCATGGTCTGAATTTATCGATTAATTCATCTAATCTCGCGAACAATCCTTCGGCCTTTTTATACACTTTACCAAATCGATGCGCATTACGTTCCACCATAACAGGGAAAATCAAATTATCGCCAGCAACTTCATTATGGACTCCTTTAAAGTGAATGGGAATGGACAAAAGCCGTTTCAATTGACTGTAGTATTTTGTTCGGATTTCTTCAAGTGGTGGATAAAATTGCAATTTTTGTTGTCTAAAAAAAAAAAATACATTACTTTTGTCATTGCATCATGTTAAATTCTAATTACGGTTTTTAAGTCATATAGTCACACTAAAATCACACTAAAGTCTAAAAATAATTAAATTATTTTAGATTTTCATGGATTTACTAACCTGTAGGTCAATTCGACATTAATTTCAGGTAAATGTTCATTCAAAGTCTCCAATTCCATCTGATATTGATGTTCCAAAGCTTTATACAATTGGCGATCCCAATGTGCCTTCCACGGCTTCATGTGATCAGCAGGAAAACCTTTTTTTTCTACATTGACCATCACTTCCCGAATTTCCGTTAAAAATTCTTTCCATTTATGCTGTTGACGAAGCAGCGGCGTAGCCATCAATTTGCAAACCTTTTCGCAAACATTGAAATGATAACTCCGCAATTGGTGATTCTCTCGCGATAACGATTCAGCGGCATCTTGTAATTTCGATATGTATTTCGCTAAAATATCGCTATTATTCCACGTAATGCCGTGTTGTTCTTCAACTAATTTCTCCAATCTGACGGCGGATTCCAGCATCATTGATCTCTGACTCAAGATCATTTGTTCGATGACCGTGTTGTGGAAATTGGCAATTTGTTGTAAATCTTTGGCCTGGCAACTGAATTCTTTAGCACGATCGGCGGCTTGTTGGATTTTAGGTTGGATTGCGTATCCGAGTACCGTCAGCTGACGAACCTCGCGTACCAATGTTACCAATCTTGGGTTGTAGTTGACGCGCATTTTCTTATCGCGGCCGAATTCGAGCACTTGATTGCTTGTTGCGAGACTTTAGAGATGAAAATTGGTTTATTATTAAATTATATAAAGAAGGGAAAATTAAATGTGAATTTACCTTAATGATTGGTTGTCTATTCCTGATGAGATTTCTTTAATCCATGAATTAAACGAGTCTTTTAAATTTTCTCTCATTTCTTCCAGTGTCTCTGTTATATTTTTTTTTAATGTTTTGTATTTTGATAGATCAGATAATAATAGATCACTCGTTTTCTCTACGTTAATCATCTAAAAAAAAAAAATAAAGAAATTTTAAAAAAATAGTCTGTATGGTGGATTTACTCGTGATGAGCCATAAATGCACTGTTAAGTACAATCTGTGCCTTGTGGTGTATACAAATGCACTTTTTTAGCTGCATAAATGCATTTTAGGCACAATCTTTGCCTTTTGGTGTATAAAAATGCACTTTTTAGCTGCATAAATGCATTTTCAGGCTAAAATTGGATTTTTCCATCATAAAAAATGCATTTTTAGGCTAAAATGTAACTTTATATGAGAAAATATGCAATCTATAACTAAAATTGTCTTAGAAAATAATAACTCTCTTACACAATTTCATGAAAAAAAAAATCAATATTCAGAAACTTTATTTTTTAAATTCATTAAAATTTGCATATGCACCACCACTATGACACACTATTAACAGAACATTTCAATCTTACTTTTGATTCCAACTGTTTTAACCACATTATACCATTAACTACATCAGGTACATTTGGCAATTTTCTTGGAGTACTTTTGATCTCCTTCTGCATTTTACTAACATAATCAGCCAATTCTGACAGCAACAACTCCCTGAAATTCAGAAAAAAAATAAAAACAATTCAATAAAAATAATTCACAGAAATGATTTAAATCAAAAAAATCAATGAATAATAACCGACCTTTCTCCTATTAAGTCCTTTTTAATTTTAGGTCTGAGCATAAGTTCTTGATACTTCTTAAACTCATACATCAACTGCAGTGGATTATTTCTAATATTATGCAACCGTGCTTTCAATTTATTAGTAACGGCTTTTTCCGCTGATCCCAATGCATTTTCAAACTGAGTAACAGCAGCCGTCCACAGCGGTTCAGTATATGGATTATAATGGATGGGATTAAGTCCAGAAAATGGCTTGAATGCATCGGACATTTTAAAATCATTTCTTTCTCGCTCGGATAATAACCGGAGCAAATGATTATGAATATTCCGCAAACTCAAGACCTTCTGCAATCTCTCGGTCAGTTTACCGAGTTGTGTTGGGAGAAATGGTGGCCCTCGCCAGGGATGAGGTGTGTAGCCGGGCCAATATAAAGTTGTAAGTTCTTTACAGTAATCATTCCACATTTCACACACGTTAAGCGCATCCGATAACGCTTGTTCTATGGTCACGTATGGCCCGTTCCATATGTCGTGAGATGTAAGTTTGTCTTGAATAGCACGACCAATTGCATTACCTGTAAAATATTGTAATATGATTATTAGAGCCCGGATAAATGCATAAATGCATGTGTTTTTATTTTTTTTTGCATATTTTGCCAGAAATGCATAAAAGCCAAATTTCATCAAAAATGCATAAATGCATATTTTCAATGCATGAATTTAGTTTTTCGCATTCATTTCATCAAATTTTGTGACGGAATTTCATCAGATTTGACAATTTTTAACGTCAAATTTGGATAACTTTGGAGAATTTTACAAATTTCATCAAAATTAACAACTTTGTGATTAAAAATTCACCAATTTCCAAAATTTTTGATAAAATAAAAACAAATTTAACTGAATTACCAAATTCAAAATTTTTTGGATAAAATTTCACCAAAATCAACAATTTTTAGATTTAATTTAGCATATTTTGCTACAGTAAAACCTCCGCGGACGGGACACTCCGCGGATGGGACACCTCTGTGGTCGGGACGATATTGGCTGGACCCGACCCGATCAATCGCGACCAATAGAAATTTACCTCTGCGGACGGGACACCTCTGCGGTCAGGACAGAGGACACCTCGTCCAATCCCGTTCAGTCTAAATGACCTCCGCGGACGGGACAAAACAATAAATTTTGCATAATTATTTTTGAAAAATTAGAAATTTTTAGAATCTTTATTAAAAAAATTAATTTGTTTGCAAATTTTAAATTTTTGATTGAAAATTTTGAATTTTTGATTGAAAATTTTGAATTTTTTGATTGAAAATTTTGAATTTTTGAATTGTTAGAAATTTTTAGAATCTTTATTAAAAAAATTAATTTGATTGCAAATTTTGAATTTTTGATTGAAAATTTTGAATTTTTGATTGGAAATTTTGAATTTTTCATTGAAAATTTTAAATTTTAAATTTAAAATTTTGAATTTTTAAAAATTAACTTGAAACTGACCAATCACAGACCATTACCTCTGCGGATGGGACAAAGGGCTTTTGTCCCGTCTAGGGAGGGTCCCTCTGTGGACGGGACACCTCTGCGGATAGGACAAAGTATGGCTGGACCCGAGGTGTCCCATCTGCGGAGGTTTTACTGTATTTTTTATTGCATAAATTTCAATTTTTGGTACCGTACATATTTTATGCGCATAAAACAAATTTTAATTTGCATAAATATCCAGGATCTATGAAAAAAAATATTTGTTTTTATATATTTTTTGGTTTTACCGATGATTTCCATGAGATGTGCCATCCGAATTTGTGGGTAGTAGCCATTTTCATCCTGTTTCCATAATTCATCCAATGAATTGTACGTAGTTTCCAATAGATCATCGCAGCTTTCTAAATTAATCGCATCTAGAGATGAAAAAGATGTGTAAATCGGTTCTAATATTTCGCTGAAGCTTTTGGCTTGTTCTTTTTCATCCGAATGTCGTGAGGTTTTAATTAAATCGGTCCAGTATTTGTATTCGTCAATTGGTGTTAAAATTCCTGTGGATTGTATGAAATTACGATTGATTAGGTATTGTTTTAGTTTGCATTATTTTTTTTTAATGATATTTTTAACCTGTTAATTGAGCGTGTCCAGTTTTGCTGTCACCACTGGACTTTGTTTGGATTCTCAGTAAACTTCCGAGTCCGGTTTCCAAGTCGTTTAATAAGGTTTGGAGTCTGGGATCAAAGGTGCGACTCCATTTCTCATCCTACAATAAACGAAAATGACAATAAGGTTTTGATTTTCCGATTTTTTTTATCCCCTCCTTCCGCCCCTATACGTCACACATTGTCAGAAATGGCCAAAACCCCCTTAACCCTCGTTCTGACCTCACTTCCCGCATGGCGCGTCAGGGACCTTCCTGTTGTCACGTTAAAGTTTCGAAGTTTTTTGAGATTAATGTAGGTAAGTTTTTTGACATTTGTGACGATCCGATATTCGGGGAAATTACCAAGCGGTAATAACCTCGGAATACCGACTAAATCACTACCAACTACGCGAGATGCGGAAGTGATAACTCAGTGTGTGAAAATGTACGGAAACTCAGAGGGAAAAATATACACATAACTTATCAAAACATGACAATCTGCATTTATTAACAGAGCACTGACTAACAATTACTTATACAAATCTAAAGCCAGGAATAATATACTATCGAACAGAGTGTAATAATATAAGTATACGAGGGTAATCTGGAGTATGTCTAGGTCTGGATCTCTAGCTGTCATTCCTGGTTGGTCTGAAGTGGTTCTAACAGGATTTGGAGTGGGAGGTCGATCCGACTAACGGTTGACTTTTGGCTGTATTCGTCACAAGGTTTGGGCTGGCATTGCCGAATGACAATGTGTCCCAGACAGATGATGTTCAATACTCGGGCCATCTGACCAGAGTGTCGCTAACAAGACAATACGATAACATAGATACCGTAAACAAGAGTTGAGTGGGGTGTCGCGTGGGTCAAGCAACCCACTTGGCCTTCATCCTTATAGTCCGGCGCTCCGCATCGCGACTAACACGTTAATAGATAATTATCCAACCGAAAGTAGAGTGGTCACGATAACTGGCATGTCCAGATCAATAATCACCACTCTCCGATGTGTCACAACATCATGTCATCATCACTTTTGTATATTCGCGGTACATAGGCCTTCATAACATAAATGCTATGGCTCACTACGGTCTTTACGGTTGTTGCACCTGCCGGTTCGAGAGTCTTAAAAGCGTTCTGAAACCACGTCAACTAGGTAAATCTGAACATAATATCAATATATCTTTAAGGGTTATCTGGAACCAAATAGAGCTCTGCAAGCCCTTTTATAGTGGTCGCTCACTTGGGGGTCAGCCGGTGTCCAATTGAACATCAGTATGACCATCAGAGGCGGGCACTATAAGCTTAACTATGACACGCCGGGAGTTGGGCCAATCGGTACAACTTCCTGCCAGGGTCCAAGTGAACTCTGCTTGACCAGGGTCAAGGGTCAGCTACACAAACTAGGAAGTAGGTCGCAGGTGCGACCAATTACCTAGATACGCAAGAAAGGACTAAGGGTTGCAAGGAATTCCTTACAACACCTTCCCTAAATAATAATCACTTTTACAAGTGGTTTCCATCCAATGTATAAATAATAATGTGAAATATTATTATTTATCATAATTCAATAAATATACACTCTGTTATGAATTATTTACTTGTCAAACTGTTCTTAGTTATTTATTAGACCCAAAAGTGAGAATAACTGATAACTGTAGTTTGAATTTGGCGCGGACAAACAGTCAGCGCCATCTAGTGGCAGAATAATAAGTAGTTTCCGATTTTGGACCGTCACACATTTTTACAAATTTATTATAAAATTTATCGGACATTTTTATAATTTTTAACAAACTTTACGGACATTTTTAAGAAAATGTATCAATTTTTTGGACATTTTTAACAAAATGTATCAATTTTTTTGGACATTTTTAACACAAAGTATCAATTTTTTGGACATTTGTAACAGAATGTATCAATTTTTTGAACATTTGTAACAGAATGTATCAATTTTTTGGACATTTGTAACAGAATGTATCAATTTTTTGAACATTTGTAACAGAATGTATCAATTTTTTTTGACATTTTTAACAAAATGTAGCAATTTTTTGGACATTTTTAACAAAATGCAGCAATTTTTGGACATTTTTAACAAAATGCAGCAATTTTTGGACATTTTTAACAAAATGCAGCAATTTTTGGACATTATTAAATATTGAACAGTTTTTGGACGAAAGTTAACAATTTTTTTAACTTTATTAAATATTAACAATTTTTTTTGAGATTATTAAATATTTAACAGTTTTTTGGAGATTATTAAATATTTAACAGTTTTTGGACGATAGTTAACAATTTTCTAGACATCTTAAACAAAATTTAACAATTTTTTGGACAGTTTTAACGGAATTTAGCAATTTTAAGACAGCATTTAACAAAAAAACCGTTCAAATTAATTAATTACGATCGGTCATGACGTCCGAAACAGCTGTTTTTTCCCATCACTCATTGCTCCCATTTCCCAAACCTCCTTAGTCTCAAAACAAACTCACCTGCAACAAAATCGGTGTAAACACTTTCTGCAACGACTGATACAACGAATTAATCGGCGAATCCAACATCGACGAAATAATCACATTGCTATGCAAATTACTCGGTGTAATAACATCGGGTTTAATTTTAAAAAACACCAAAACATTCTCATCCGGATCAGCAGATTCAACCTACAAAAAAAAAAAAAACATTAAAACTACACTAAGAATTTTTTTTTCAATTTACCTTATTCAAAGCGTGCAAAATTAATCTTTTTTCGCGCCTTTCTCCCTTGATTGACAATAGGAAACAGCTGGCGTTATCCAAAAAGTTATTAATTTCTTTCCCATTGTGTAAGCCAGATACAGCATCATCAGATACAGAAAGAGAGAAAAAATTTGCTAAAAGAAAAATAACAAAAAACGAATTATTATCAAAATACTTGTATAAAAGATGACAAAAATGAAAATTTACCTGTCGTAGCAAGTAAAAAGTCTTTTCGACTGTCTCCACCGGGCATTCTGACATGCCAGGATTAGTGATGTTAACTAATTTGTTCGAAAGCTGAAAATTCAAATCAGTTTTGAGTCGTAATTGCAGCGCTCACTGAGAAATCCATTGATTTATCATGTATGTTTGTGATTGTAAACAAACGGGTTGCTACTGACAACGTGACATCATTCCCTGTCGACAACGGACGACGATTGATTGTGTTCAGGAAATAACAGATTTTAATAATAAAATACAAGTTTTTATTAATCCAGTACGTGTTGTATTTAAAAATTTTATGCCTAAATAGAAATGCTAATTTTTCGAATTTTTCGAGTTATTTAATTAACTAATTTCGGCTTTATTATTGCTAAAGTTTTTTTTTTTTTTTTTTTTTTTAAAAGTTTTTATTTATTTTTTATTTTTTATTTATCGTATGGGAATGGTGTGCAGTTTTCTGCAACAATGGGTTCTGCCAACTAAAAGTGGCAGAATATCAATTTATCTGCAAATGATTTTCTACATACATCAGCAGAAATTTGCAGCAAGTATATTGCTCAGACAAATTTTGAAGTTTTCCTATGCATAAATCCGACACAAGCAAACATGTTTGACCATTGATGACCACTACATTCGTACATTCCCTTGCAAAATGGAATGGAGTCTTACAACTCATTGCCAAAAAAATGGAAACAGGCACTTTTTAAAGTCAGAAAAATGGAAATTTCTTAAAAGCTGTAATAATGACCGATAAATGGTTTTAAGAGAATTTATAGGAATGGTAAAGCTATCATTTTGTGTTCAATTTTTAAAGATTGATTAAGTAATTACTGAGAAAAAAATTAAAAACTACCAAAATCAGGTTTTTGCAATTTTGACAGTATCTCGAGAATTGTTGAAGATAAAATTAAAAATTAAACTGATCTAGGATGTTTAATTTCTCGGGCAACTTTTCTACATTGGATGTATGGGTCTGCAAAGCCCTCAAAAAAGTCATAATGGAGCTATGTATGTAATGGTTGTCAACAATTACAATTTTCAAAAAATCATTGTGACCAGAATTTTATTCCAAATCTAATAAAATCTAGGATGTTTAATTGCGTACAAACCTCTAACACATTCAGAATGTATGACTTAATTTCATCAAGAATTCTGGTCAGAATGATTTTTTGAAAATTGTAATTGTTGACAACCATTACATAGCTCCATTATGACTTTTTTTGAGAACTTTGCAAACCCATACATCCAATTTAGAAAAGATGCCCGAAAAATTGAACATCCTAGATTAGTTTAATTTTTAATTTTATCTTCAACGATTCTCGAGATACTGTCAAAATTGCAAAAACCTGATTTTGGTTGTTTTTAATTTTTTTTCTCAGTAACTACTTAATCAATCTTCAAAAATTTTACACAAAATGATAGCTCTATCATTCCTATAAATCCTCTTAAAACCATTTGTCTGTCACTATTACAGCTTTAAAGAAATTTTTATTTTTCTGACTTTAAAAAGTGCATGTTTCCATTTTTTGGCAAGGAGTTGAACATTATCAAAGGTATGGTCAAAAACACAAAGACAAAAGTCACAGAAAGGAAAGGGGAGCAAAATGAAGGAAAGACAAATAACGAGAGAACCCATTAGCACCACTGCACCACTGCAGCGGAAAAACAAAGTGCTGCAGTGGAGTACCCAGAGGAGGCCACAAGAAGGCTGGATCTCAGCTTCTAATAAATGGTTCCTTTGATGTAGCAAAAAAAGCAAAGAAAAAAAGTCCATTACCACTTTTTATGTTATACGTATGTAACACATAAATATTTAAATGAAAAATTGTAAATCTGATAAATAAAAATTAAGTTGGACAAAAATTTAGATCAAGTGGTAGCAAAAATTAAATTAAGTCGTAATAAAAATTAAATTACGCCATAATCTGGCAAAACAATAGGCATTTGATACTCAGATTCATACTTTAATAAGTTATTACATCACTGGCTCGCTCAGTCGCAGGGAGGCAAAACTGAAAATGCTTTCCAAAATATTTTTTTATATTTTTGTCATTGGTACTATTACTTTTAATCAAAGTTTTGCTCAAGAACCTGAAGAAAATACTGTTTATTCAAAGTGAGTATTGGTTTAGTCGATATCAATATGTATTTCAAATTCATTTTGTTTCATGCATTAGTGATGGCTACTATTATAAGACAATGCTGAGAATCCAAAATACTGTACATAAAAAAAACCACAGACAAATTTTCAGTTTTAAATCTTTACCCCACATATCTTCGCAAGTATAATAATAATTTTTATTTGAAATTTTCTATGGTGTTAAGTTTATTGTTGAACTGAACCAGATTATTGTGAAGTATATGTATTTTTCATCAATACACTTGTTAATATTTGGACTTATCAAATCTATTCTACAATACACAGTATGTCCAATTTTTTTTTAAAAAAATAGAAAAATTATTTAAATTAGATGTTGGTTCTGGGACATACTGTGTAGAACCCTCTTGTCCATGTATATAAATTACAAAACAACATGAGAACACATGGAAATAAAGTTGGAAATCAATGGCTTAAATGTTCTCATAATCACAGTACTTGGTGAAAAACAAAGAAGGAGAATATTTAAGCCATTGATTTCCAACTTTATTTTAATGTGTTCTCGTGTTGTTTTCTAATTTATATACATCACCTGAGGCTGAGGTAACATGTGGTAGTTCTAAGTTTCCCTGCTAGGGGTTACTTGCCATTGTGATTTATTGTCCATGCCTCCACGGCAACGAAGTGATGTCTGTCGTCTAATAAATGACATCAAGTTTGGAGGAAGTGGAGTAGTGGTGTAGTAATAACATTCAGTCTCAGATTCTGTTGGAGTCACAGGTAGCTTAATGGTAAAGCACCCAACCGGCAATTGGGGGATCTGGGTTCAAATTCCGGTACGGGCTCCAATGGAGTCTGGGCTGTTCGTTTTTCACCAAGTACTGTGGTTATGAGAACATTTAAGCCATTGATTTCCAACTTTAACCCTTTTGTCCCTGTACCATGACGAAAAATAACAGTTGGTTGTCTGTAATTCATCAAACTCGTCTTGTTATAAGTGGAATGAATATATTCGGTACCTACATGCACCACCTGCAACGCTAATTCATTCCAGTTCTTAACAATATTTTTTTTGTTTGTTTTATTTTCAAGTACTACACGATGTCGTGGAATGGGAAGTTGATGTGATCCATTTCAGAGTTGTTTAATGTCAACCAATACAATCAATCATCGTTTGTATCTCAGTAAATGCCATTACAACATATATATAGTTACGGTGTATTAAATAAAAAAATAAACCAGCTAGTGCGTATTGAATTTGTTGTGACAATGTAGTCATACAATTCCTAATTGTGGAATGTAGGCCGTTGCATAAAAAATGCCTTAAGTTAATCAACGAAGTGCTCTATAGTAGCTTTTTGCTAAAAGACTTGATGAAAGTCTGTTTTGACCTGCATGAATAAATGTTCTCATCAACTTTTCTGGATCTGATGACAAGTTTCAACTGAAGAAAGAGGAAGCTTTGGTTCTGGCAAAACAATGGACATCAAATAAATCAACTAAGTAAGATTCATATTTTAATCAATTATTCATCACTATATAGATCTTTTGAAGCAAAACTGAAAATTCTTTTTTAAAAATAATTTTTTAAATATTTTACACATTTAATGGCCCAAATGAGTTTTTTTTAGCATACATCGACAAAATATTATTAAATCTGACACAAACAAGCATATTTGACCAAAAACATTTAATAAACACTACATTTGTACATTCCATTGCAGAATGGAATACAATCTTACATTATCAAAGAATTGGTCAAAAACACAAAGAAAAAGGCCACAGAAAGAAAAGATGAGGAAAAAAAGAGAAAAAAGATGAAGGAAACACAGATAACCAGAAGATCCATTAGCACCACTGCAGCGGAAAAACAAAGTGCTGCAGTGAAGTATCCAGGGAAGGCCTCGAAGGGAGGTTTCCATTTTCCAAGAAGAAACTATAGTAGGAATGTACATTATAGTAACATTTAAGCCCATTACCACTTTTGTGGTATAAAAAATAAGCAGGCTGGCAAATAACATAAGCTGGACTAAAATTTAGACCAATCATCAGAAAAAAATAAATGAAGTTATAATGGAAATAAAATTAGGTCGTCATAAAAATTAAATTACGCCATAATCTGGCAAAACAATGGGCATTTAATATGGGAACAAAGAATGATTCATACTTTATAATAAGTTATATAACATCACAGATCTTTCATTGACAACAAGCTAAACTGAAAATGCTTTCAAAATTTATTTTCTACATTTTTGTCGTGTTTACAGCGTTTAATCAACGTTTTGCTCCAGGAACTGCAGTAGATGCTGTTTCTCTTAAGTGAGTTTAATCAACAGCAGTATTTGCGATGTCTATAATGCTTAGTTTCCTTTTGGCAGAAACTCCGGCAGAAAATTTTCTGCTGCAGAAAATTTTGAGTGTAGAAAGCAGCAGTGTTAATAAATTGCCTTCCTTAGCTGGCATCCATTTTTAAATTCTACTTTTCTGGATTTTTTTGCCCACTTTTCAGTCCACATATTTTTCTGCACTCAAAATTTTCTGCCGGAATTTCTGCCAAGTGGGAACTAAGCATAATTTAAAAGACTGTGAAAAATCCGAAATAAGTATTTTTTTTTTGTTTTATTTACAAGTACCCCTAAATGTTTTGGGGTAGACTATGGATGTGATCAATTAATTCCTGACTCATGTTGTCCAGATCTTGATTGTCTTCGTATGAAGAATACAGTAATTATCATTTACCTTTGCACTGCAAGATCAAAATAACTTAATTTTGTATGGATTTAAAATAAAATATCGATAAAGAAATAAAGACAAGTTATTGGTTTGGAGGCTTCATAGGATTTATTTGAGGCATTTCCAACAACTAACGACATTTGAATTTATTTGGCACTACGATACTTGGGTACTATGGTACTATGACACTACGGTACTATGACACTACGGTACTATGGCACTACGGTACTATGGCACTACGGTACTACGGCACTATGGCACTACGGTACTACGGCACTATGGCACTATGGCACTACGGTACTACGGCACTAAGTTACTACGGCACTATGGCACTACGGCACTACGGTACTACGGCACTACGGCAATACGGTATTACGGCACTACGGTACTATGGCACTACGATGTTTGGAGCAAAGTTGACCAAAACACCGAAATACTATTGTGTTCAAAATACAAATAACAAGCAAAATGTATTTTGAAATATTTATTTCAATTATAAAATATTTGTATTTTTGTTGGGAGCTATACTCTCTTTGGTGGCGCTTCTTATTTTTGGCCCAATAAATTTTTTTTGTTGATTATCTCCAATAATTTATATTATACATTTAAGAAAATTTAGAAAAATTTCAATAAATTTTTAATGAAAATTTAAAATTTTTTGTGTCATGACTAAAAAAAAAAACCACATCAAAATAAAATATAATATAGTAACAATTTAAACCGTTAGATGGCACTACTATTGTAACAAGCGATTTCCAAAGGAAAAACAGGAAAAAAAAATTTTCTGTTTGACTATTCTAAGTGGGTACAGGTTTAATGTTTAATCATCAACAAAAATGAAGAATTTCAATCCTTGGTTAGATTTCCTAATCCCTTATAAGAAAAACAAATTCATCTTCATTTCCTTCCCCACCTACACATCTTGTGAAAGTAAATTCGACATTAATAAAAAAATAAAAATAAAAAATAAAAGTAGATTAATATTAGTCTGCCAAGCATTTCCCACATTTTCTTAAAATCTTCTTTCTGTTTCTTTTTGTGAAAAAAAATTGATGTTAGTTGCCCGCCTGCTGTTGTCAGCCTCCCGCTGCGTGTAGTGGTGTGCAGTCAAGTAGGCGTGGTAGTACGTGGTTAAACTCGTCGTTTTATTGGCTCTTTCGATTAATTACTTCATTGTTAAAGAGTAGAACTCTGCGTGGGAACTTAGCAACCAAGTAAAGAATCTTCTGACACTTGAGCTCCACTCAAGATAGGGATTTTCGAAACTAACAAAAAGACCAAAAAGGGGTGAAAACATCAAACAAAAAAAAAAAAACCAAAAACCGACATTGTATTTATATATGACGTAATAAACACATAAAAAATGACCTATTTTATATACATTATATAAAAAATTAATTATTGAAATTCGGACACAATTTTGAATTTTCCAAATTTATGATTATTATTATGAAAAAAAAATTATCAAAAAAATTCATAACTTTAACATATGCTAACTACCCTGCTCCAGCATCTTAATCATCAATATTCATCACTATAAACAACTGATTTTATGCTTTTTAGACTTATTTTGGGTCTTTCAGTACCCAAATGTGGAATTTCTTTCACCTGATCTAAATTTCTCATACAGTTGCGAGTTGACTTGACCCCCTTCACACCATTATACTCTTCTTTGAGCACCCGGACTGTGAAAACTGTCCCTTTCAACCCCCCATGGTCAACCATCATCTTCTGAAACCCATTGGTACCATAAAACCATTAGTGGTTCCTCCAAACATTTTTATTCAACTCGAAAACACAAAAAAAACAAAAAAAAAACAAAAAAATTCATCAAAAACAACAAAAAATCCTTAAAAAAAAACACTAAAAACCGAATTTCCATATATGCTAAACACCTGAACTATATCGATACACCTGACACTTGGTGAGATTCGGTGGTACGTCGATTGGCCTGCGTAAAACACGCCCCACCCCCGTGAGTCTGGCGGCTCCCGTGCGCCCAATCAGCAGTTGGGGCCGTGGTCTCATCGCACGGGCAGCTGATGAGGCGTCGGTGGAAAGCATTGGCGCTGGCCATACTTTGCACGGCTCTGGTTTCCACGTCGCCCGTGGATGCTTGCGGGCCCGGACGGGGCGGCAGCGGTCGGCGAGCGGCGAGACGCAAATTGATGCCACTGGTATTCAAGCAGCACGTGCCGAATGTGTCGGAGAATACATTGGGTGCGAGTGGTTTGCCCGAAGGGAAGGTTCATCGTGGTGACAAGAGGTTCCATGAGTTGGTGGTCAATAGGAATTTGGATATTGTGTTCAAAAATGAAGAGGGGACTGGAACCGATTGGCTAATGACGCAGGTAATAGATAAAAGCAATTTATTTTTGTTTTTGGGATTTTGGTCAATAAGTTTATGTCCAAAATGCTTTAATGTTTGGTTATGAGTGAAAACAATGGTAAATTCCCCAAAAAATTGTTTAGTGTTTGGTTGATGTGAAAAACCAATTTGGTGACACAACAAATTGGTTTTTTGGGTTTTGGTCAATATACGTTTTGTTTTTTGTGTGTCCAAAATGTTTTTAAAAAAACGATGAAAACACAATTTGTATTTTATAATGTTTGGTTAAGAGTGAAAAACAATGGTAAATTCCACAAAAAAAAATTGTTTGGTGTTTGGTTAATGTGAAAAACCAATTTGGTGACCCAATAGATTGGTTTTTATGATTATAGTCAATAAGTTTGTGTCCAAAATGCTATATAAAAAAAAACGGGGGAAAAACAATTTGGATTTTTATAATGTTTGGTTATGACTGAAAAACAATGGTAAAATCCAAAAATAGTTTAGTGTTTGGTTGATGCGAAAAATAACCAATTTGGTAACAAAAGAAATTTTTTTTTTTGGATTTTGGTCAATAAGTTTTGCTTTTTATGTGTCAAAAAAAAAACAAAAAAAAAAAAAAAAAATTAAAAAAAAAANANANANANAA
>JH430051.1:85712-109104 GCA_000239455.1 Strigamia maritima
AAAAAGTCAATTTGGTGACTAGATTTTTAATTATTTTGGTATTTAGTTTAATTATTTATATAGTTTTATGACCAAAAAAAAACTACACAGTTTTACACATTTTTAGGCGATTTGTACAAAAGATAAAAGTCTTTATTTTTATTTTATGGGTTATAAGATAAGAAATAAGTGAAGTCTAAGTAAATAAATCCATTTCCTCTGAATCAAAGGTTAGTTACAATCGTTTAAAATTGATAACAATTATTACACAACAACCAAAAGTTGAAAAACAAACAAAAACAAAACCCAATTTACTATACATTCAAACAACAAAATATCATTTTTCCTAAATACAAGTATATTCTTGTTTACTTTTGATACCACACACACAACAGATGGCGATTGATAAATATTAGCACAACATAAAAAAATATACAAGCAAAGATATATAGAACATTATATTATGCTTTATTTTTATTTAACGGATATGACATTAATTTCAGACCATGTTTGACCGAGCCTGCCTAACGCCAGTTGATGGTTGCTGCCCATAAAAAGTCGTCAACCTTTAGAAATCATTTGGAAAATATAAAAAAAAAGCTGTTAAAACCATTTTATTTGATATTAGAATAAATTACAAGGAATATTGTGACAGGTTTCAATATAGAAATGAATTCTTGATATTTGTTTTGGCCTTTTGCCATTATTTGTCACCAGGCGTGAGATATTAAGCTGAATACTCTTTTGTTTGCACTGTGATCCGCCCACTAGACAAACACAGGCGCGTCTGTGGCTTCTTTTGTTCGCACCACAAGCCCCTTCAATATTTTTATTTACATTGGACATTATTATATTAAAGCATGTTTTTATAATTTAACAATAGAGGGAAATGTATATGATGGTGAAATGTAAATTAAAGGGCAATAAAATGGGTGAGTTGTTTTGACACTAATGTCACTAACAGGTTTGGTTTGTTGTAGTATTGTCACTTCAAAGCCTCATCTAATTTGCCCATTAGGTGCATCTCCTGAGCCACTATAGGTGTCCTGTCAACCCCCTCCAAGAGTTCCATCAAGGAGTGCCAATTGAAATTGTCGTTCAAACATGACATTTTCTCTTCTGAGTCCCACAAGTCTTTCTTTTATTGGTTTAGCAGCAGGAGGGGGAGAAAGACTTTGCACTTTGTATATCATGGTGGCTGACATTTTATTTCGTGTCAACAGTTTAGATTAGTGGTTTGTTGGATGGAAAAATTAGTTTTTTTTTTTTTTTTTAGAAGCTGAATTGGAAGTTTAGTCAAAAATTGTATTGTATTGGATAAGAAGAATTTAAGTTTCAAAGTTAAGTTTCAACCCAAAACAAACAAATGTCATAAAAAGAGTGTAAAGTGTTGCAAATTTTCAAACTAAATGACAAAATAGTGACTTTTTTTTTAAAGTAAAACACAAAATAATGTCATTTTTCAAATGTAAAACACAAAATAATGACGTTTTTCATTGTAAAACCCAAAATAATGACTTTTTTCAATGTAAAACACAAAATAATGACTTTTTCTTATATGTAAAACACAAAATAATGACTTTTTTTATATGTAAAACACAAAATAATGACTTTTTTTTATATGTAAAACACAAAATAACAATTCTCAATTGAACATCACATATAAATGACATTTTTTTCAACCGAAAACAAGAAATATCAAACAAAATTGACATTTTTTAAATCGAAAACAAGAAAAATCATACAAAATTGACATTTTTTTCAACTGAAAACAAGAAATATCAAACAAAATTGACATTTTTTTCAACCGAAAACAAGAAATATCAAACAAAATTGACATTTTTTTCAACCGAAAACAAGAAATATCAAACAAAATTGACATTTTTTAAATCGAAAACAAGAAAAATCATACAAAATTGACATATTATCAACCGAAACCAAGAAAAATCATATAAACTTGACATATTATCAACCGAAACCAAGAAATAACATACAAAATTTACTTATTTTTAAATCAAATTTTAAAAAAATCTGCCATTTTTAACCAAAAACAAGTAATTACACAAAACATTGACACGTTACAAAACCCCATCCAAAAAACAAACCAAAAAAATACACATCAACCTCACAAAAAATAACTTTCTAACAAAAACCAAAAAAATATCACAAAACGTAGACATTTTTCCTATTCATAAAAATATTTAAAAACATTAATTTTTATCTGCCCACTTTTCTTTTGTGTCCGCATTTCCTGTTTAGTGCTATTGCAACTCGCAACTGGTTGATGGGTGTTGTCAAAGGGCAAAAAAGTACAAAAGGATTCCATAGCCGTCTCCTGTACCCATCCACTAATTACTTGCAATGCGCACACTATAGCTCAACAGGAGAATAATGAATTGTGGTGGGTGCCTTTAAATTGATAGATAACTACTTTCTGGCCTCTGAGGCGCCCCTGGTGAGCGCGGTGCGATTCACAAACTGGCAGGTATTTCTGGTAAAGTGCCAACAAAACCACGTGAAGCTATGGGAATGGTTGCGCTAGCGACCCCCCGTATGAGTTTAGGGGGAGCAAGCGGCCGCAGTTAACAACAAGAAGCTCACCTATTGTAAATCATCTAACAATAACAAACCGGACTGAATTTTTTTTTTTTTTTTCTAATTTAATTTTCCGTTGCGAAAGTCCGAGCTCGTTAAGGTGATGCAACAATATGTCATTTCTGAGCCGGCGCCGCGAAAACAAACTATTATTATGTAGATACAATGACCACCCAAGCCAAAAAAACAACTAACGTAATTTTTTTTTTTTTTTTTTTTAAATTTAAATATTCACTTAAATGTATTTCTATTTTCAATAATGTCTCAGAATCTGTAAAATCAGACCGAAAGTCACTTGCTCGCTATGCTATGACGTATTGATCAGACATTTACAGTATCAAATTGAATTTAAATGATTTTACAACAAATCTTTTGAAAATTTACAGCAAATTCAAATTTACAGAAATTTTACAAATATTTTGAAAATTTATTGATTTACTTTAAATTTACAATAATTTTAAAGAAATTTCACAAATTTTTAAAAATTTACAACAATTTTACAGTAATTTCACAAATTTTTTGAAAATTTACAACAATTTTACAGAAATTTCAAAAATTTTGAAATTTCTGTAAAATTGTTGTAAATTTTCAAAAAATTTGTGAAATTACTGTAAAATTGTTGTAAATTTTTAAAAAATTTGTGAAATTTCTTTAAAATTATTGTAAATTTAAAGTAAATCAATAAATTTTCAAAATATTTGTAAAATTTCTGTAAATTTGAATTTGCTGTAAATTTTCAAAAGATTTGTTGTAAAATCATTTTTTAAATTTATAGAAATTTCAGAACTATTTTGAAAATTTTACAGAAATTTCACAAATATTTTGAAATTACAATAAATTTACAATAAATTTATAAAATTACAAAAATACTTTGAAAATGCACAATAAAATCGGACATTTCTGCTTTCTTGTGATCGGGGTGGCCCTTCTTGCCATTTGTCAACACACCAACTGGCATGGGCTATTGAGCATGTAATGGCTATGAGTTGAGCCCAGTAAGGAGGTCAAAACAAACACGCCGCCTGGTGTGGAGATGTGGGTGGCGATGTCTTTCAACTCCTCCTTGGCGGCCACCCCAAATCACATGTGTCACTTCCAGAAGTCACACTCTCTACTCGGTGACATGGAGGCCAAGAACCCCTGCAGCTACCCTCGGCACCCCCCTAAAAAAACTCAAAAAGGCCCCACAGTTTCTTTTGTCAAACAAATGCCACTTCAAGTTGCACCGATAACATGTTCAAACTCCTTGTTAGTCCTAAAAATCGTGTGCAAAAACCCTGACTCCACATTTTCGCGTGACCTTAACAGAGTACACTCGTGATGAAATAAGCAAATAAATTTATCACCGTAAATGGGTTAAACTTATTTGGATGTTCCATTTGCACACGCTTGTCTGTACCTGCATCATTAAATTACTTAAAGACAAAATTTATGACTTTAAATTATTTTTTGTTTTAAAATAAAAAAATAAATTTAAAAAAATGAAAGTGTTTGCAGTTTTAGTCGTCAGATGTCATTGTTTATGATGAAGTCTATTTGAGTGGCTTTCCACGTAGGAATTTTGTGTCCATTTTGGCATTTTCTGAGAATTTTCCCATGAGAAAACATGCTTTTCATTAATTCTCACTGCCCTAACCTAAACTTTCAACTTCTAGATAGAGGAATGTCCATTAAGGTGATGATGTATCATCGAGGAACTCTGGTTAAAGGGAGGGACCTAGCCCTACCACATTTTGTCATTTGTCTATTGAGTTTTAGTCGAGCGTGTGTTGGCTGTTGGGATATTTTAATGGGATTTGATGTTGGAATTATTTTTATTTGATGTTTTTATTTTTTTTTGTTTTTTAGAGATGCAAAGAGAAGTTAAATACGTTGGCTATTTCTGTGATGAATCAATGGCCAGGAGTGAAGTTGAGGGTGACGGAAGCGTGGGATGATGAAGGAATTCATGCGACAGATTCGCTGCATTATGAAGGACGTGCAGTGGATATTACTACGTCGGATAGGGATCGGTCGAAATATGGATTGTTGGCACGGTTGGCTGTTCAAGCGGGGTTCGATTGGGTTTATTATGAATCCAGGTCGCACATTCATTGCTCCGTTAAATCAGGTAAAAAATTGTTTGTTTTTTTAAAGAAATTATATAGTTATTTGATGGATACGTTGATAATTGCTGGTAAAATTAGTTAAGAAATAAAATATCAATTTAAATAAATAAAAATTACCGTAATAATTCTCATTTTTACTTAAATCTCGTTTTACAATAAAAAAATCTTGTTTTCGGTCAAAAATTTTTAATTTTAGGCCAAGAAATCTGATTTTCGGCCAAAGAAAATCTCATTTTCGGCCAAAGAAAATCTGATTTTCGGCCAAAGAAAATCTCATTTTCGGCCAAAGAAAATCTCATTTTCGGCTAAAAAATCTGGTTTTCGGCCAAAAAATCTCATTCTCGGCCAAAAAATCTCATTTTCGGCCAAAAAATCTCGTTTTAATACACACAATCTCGTTTTAATACAAAAAAATCTCATTTTCGGTCAAAAAATCTCACATTTTCGATTTTTCGCTGAATAAAACATATTTTCGGTCAAAATTCGATTATTCGCTGAATAAAACTCATTTTCGGTCAAAAAATTTTTTTTTTCAATCAATATACAGTATCTCGTTTTAAATCAAGAATTATTGTTTAAAATAAAATAAATCTCATTTTCCGTCAAAAAATCTCATTTTCCGTCAAAAAATCTCATTTTCCGTCAAAAAATCTCATTTTCTGTCAAAAAAATCTCTTTCTGTTAAAAAATCTCTCTTTCGGTCAAAAAAATCTCTTTTTTCGGTCAAAAATTTCATTTTCAATCAATAAATCTCGTTTTCAATCAAGAAATCTTGTTTAAAATCACATTTCGAGCAAAAAATCTATTCCGCATTCTTAGATGTAAATATAACAACCATTCAATGTCCATCACATAACTTAAAAAATTCTATTTTCTTTCAACAGAATCATCCCAAGCAGCAAAAAGCGGCGGTTGCTTCCCGGGCAACAGCACAGTACAAACATCAACCGGTAAAAAACTGATGTCAGACTTAAAAACCGGAGATGAAGTCTTAACATTAAATTCAAACAAGGAACTAATATTTAGTCCAGTTATATTATTCTTGGACAGAAATCCACAAGTGACCTATAATTTCATAGTGTTGGAAACCGAATCTTCCAAGAGACTCACATTGACTCGAAGCCACCTTGTGGTTGTGTTGAACAATAATACACAAAACAGTGATAACATTTTTGCTGGTGACGTACGAGTAGGAAATCATGTTTACGTCATCCATGAAAATAATAAACCGGTACTAGAAAAGATCATATCGGTATCATCCAGTAAGGAAACTGGAATTTACGCGCCGTTAACTCAACATGGAACAGTTATCGTCAACGATGTGTTAGTTACGTGCTACGCCACCTTTGGACATTCAGTTGTTTCACATTGGGTGATGGCTCCAGTTAGGATATTGTATACTGTATTGCGATTTGTCGAACAAGTGACTTACATTTCGATGTCGGCGCCCGTGGGTGACGTAGGTGTTCATTGGTATCCACGATTTTTATTTGCAGTGGGTAAATGGATTTTACCATCGAGTTTTTTCTACACGAATTGAATTTGACATTTTTTTTTTTTTTTTTTGTTATTTTAATTTATAATTTACATATCATTACACCCGAAGTGAAAATTTGGACAAGTTGATGAATTTATTAATATTTTTTTTTTTTATTATAAATTAAGTTAAATAAAATGTATGTATATTTTATTCGTCTGAAGTGTAAATTTGTATGATCAAGTATTTAGTGGTATATTAGTCGAAATAAAAATATATTTAATACTATATGTAATGTGTACAGTTTCTTGATATTTTACAACCCAGTGTGCTTCACTGCCATCCTTTTTTAGTAGTAGGTACGGTGGCCTAGTAGGTACGGTGGCCTAGGAGGCGCATGTATTAAAACTGAAATTAAATTCTAAATAAACGGACGAGGAGTCTCAGACTGCCTTTGCAACGGACCAGGAGATTCACTTACCCAGAAGGCTCAAGGCTCAAGGCACATACAGCAGCATTAAAACGGACTAAGAAGCTCATCAGCCTAGAAAGCTCATTAGTTCCCGATTGTGATAAAAAAATGATAGGAACTGGAAAAATGTCAACAATGACACAATTAAATTAAAAATGAATGGATTTTAAGTGATTTTAATCTATTTTATTTTTAATTTAATTGCATTTTAATGTCATTCTACCATTCCTACTATATTGTTTACCACAATCGGGATCTGATGAGCTTCCTAGGCTGATTGATGAGCCTTTTAGTCCATTTGCGCGTTGTGAGTCTTGAGCGTTTTGGGTAAGTGAGCCTTCTCGTCCGTTGCAAAAGCATAGTGACTCCTGGTCCGTTGCAAAAGCAGTTTGAGACTCCTCGTCCGTTTATTCACAATTTAAATTTCAGTTTTAATACATGAGCCTACCAAAGGAAATTGTAATATTTTTTAGCAGCGGGATAGAATGGTGGCGCCATCTATTGCTGCTTTTTCCAATAAGTCATTACTATAAACCAGTGTCAACTATTTTTTATACATATAAATAGTTCCACTAAAATTTTATATTTTACATTAATAAAAACTTATTATTTGTTTCTAGAAAATTAAACCAACAATTGCTAAAACATAAATTTAAAACTCTGGGGGTGTTTTATAAGCCCGCAGAAAGCTTAAAATGGCAGCAACTGGATAAAAAATGTATGGTTGTAAAATCTCCTAAATGGATTTAAAATCCAAATGAAATTTTATCGCACCAGAAATGTAGTACAGATTTAATTACAATCTGCAACTACTGCATAAGGCAGCTTTGGAAAAATGTAAATAGCCATTATAACTTCCTTTACTGAAGATCAACTATTTGATTTAATGAGGTGACCAATGGAGCAAATTTATCAATTAAGGAAAAAATTATCACATTCACATTCTTTTTTTTTCCCACAGTAGCTTAACGAAATTTCTTTGCCTCGTTATGTCATCGATCCTGAAGGTACTGAGGAGGAGCAGCTACAAACATCAAAGTATACAATTTTATATATATATACCGGATGCCATAGGGTATAAGTCGAGAATATTTGGACCAAATTGTAATCTTTTTGACCTAAGATTCAGCCCGGGCTCCAATGGAGTCTGGACCGTTTGTTTTTCACCAAGTACAGATGTGATGAGAACATTAAAGCCATTGATTTTCCAATCTTATTTCAATGTGTTCTCGTGTTGTTTTCTTATCAATTTATTTTTATACAAAATTGACAAATTGTCAATTTTGTAACGCAGTACGTGCAGGCATATCCTTAACATTGAATAGGCTATAAAAAGCATGATACGATATCTGTCTGCATTCATGATTTTAATTTCAAGATGACTGAATGCAAACTCGGCAGCAATGCACGAACGAGAAACTTGTGAAACTTATTTGACCTATATACGGGCCAAAAGATTTTGACCCCTCTGAAGTCGTGAAAGTTGGGTTCGACTTATATGCAGAATCGACTTATAGGTACCCAATGATAGATAGATAGATAGAATTAAGTTTATAGACGCAAGCTGCGACTTAGGCCATATACCCGATGATATACGGTATACAATACTTTATGTATATATATGTTTATGCAATTTATAAAACTTTTCTATAGAATTACGAGAAGAATGGGACAAAAACAAAGAACCACTGCTAGACGGGTTGACATTTTACGTCAAATGTTTAGGAAGTTGTTTAGTCGAAAGTTCCAGTGGCGAACGGATAACTGCCGAAGCTGTTAAAAGCATTGTAGCTATGGTCAGTACATAATTAATTAAATTTCTACAGCTTGATGCAAAATTAATCTTAATTAAAGGCAAAGGTTGGCAGTAAAAAACTGGAAAGGGTTTCGTTATCTGTAAGTCCACAATGTATTCGTGTTATTAATGTTGTAACTAAACAACCCATTTTCGAAGTTTCTATAAACAGGTAAAAATAAATAAAAATATTTTTAATTTTATTTTTAGTTAAATTTTATTTTATTTGATTTTTCAGAATTTCCTACTGTTCAGCTGATGCACATTATAATCACGTGTTTGCTTTCATTTTGAGTAATAGCCATGATTTGATGGAATGTTATGCTTTTCTGTGTTCTAAACGTAAAATGGTAACTTTGTAAGTTGGCATTAAATCATTTGAATTAAAAACTAAATTGGATTCCAGGCACAAGCTATCACTTTAACCATATCTCAAGCGTTTAATATCGCGTATGATCTCTGGGAAGTGGCCAAACAGGAGAAAGAAGATTCAAATAATGAAAATAAGGAAGATGTCTGCACAAACTTTCGTGAAACGAATCTGCAGGATCAGGTGTTGCTCATTGATTTCATAGAAGATGGTCCAATACTCAACAACCAGAATTCTTTAATAGTTAGTACCATATTAACATTTTTTAAAAATATTTTATACATATATTTGACTTTTTAACATCAGAATGAAGAAGATTCTTTATGGCAGCAAGGATTTGAACAGTGAGATTTATTGATTACAGGCCAGGGCTTAAAGTCAGAATTTTTTCTACGGCAATGCAAAATGATTCTGGCTGAGAGAGAGAGTGAAGTTTATAGACGCAAGCGGCAACTTAGGTCATACACGCCTTAAATCTGACAATGTGAATCTGATGCCATTCCGGCTGAAAAATTCAGACCGCAGCGCCAAAGCTGACTACCGGACTTTAAGCCCTGCTTACAATCATCTTGGTATGTAATGTTAATATGATGTTTATGTGTTTAGATTTGCCAACGACAGCACTCTAAGTGCTCTGGAGTCGAGTTTTGCAGATACCGGCACGTCGATCTCTCAATTTCTTATTGATGAGTCGGTCACTCATCCCAATGAAGAATTTTTCCAAGATGATACTAATGATCTACTTTTATTGTAATCATGCTATTTTTCCTCTAATCATGTACATATTGGATATCGATTATCGGGCAGGATTAATCAATTTTTTTAGTACATAGGTTTTTTTTTAACATTTTATTTTATTGAATATTCAGTATTACCAGAAGTAAATGCAAATACTCACAGAAACTTCTATTCTATTCTATCCAATACTTGTTACATTCAAATTGTTATAGACTAGAGTTTGAAAGAACATTTATTTTCGGTACTGCCCAATACCATTTTATTTTACAATACGGTATACACCGGTGTTATCAAAAGTAAATAAACTACACTGTTTATTAACTTCTGGTCTTATTTAAATAGCAAATTTTATAATAAAATAGATTATTTAGGAAAGCAAAAGTTATCTTAAAGAAAATTTACTTTTTCCAGTTTTTATTTTTTAAAAAAAATACTGAAAATTGTAAAAAAAAATCCTTTTAAAAAAAATTTCATATTTAGTGCATAAATAGATCTCAAATGCAAAAAGGCAAAATAGAAAATTCCATAAAACCAGTAAAACCTTTTGCATTTTACACTATATTATTAAAGGCATAAAAGCAATAAGAGCAAACCCAACATTTGAAGTGTTATTTCAATAACATAATAATATCAGTTTTTTTTAAATTTTAAAATGATGTTATTTACAAGATTGTTTTTTTTACAAGATTGTTTTTCTGCAATAAGTTCCAAATATGATATATGTATATGTATATATTATAACTGAATTTGAATTTGATTTTTTTTTTTTACATTTTCTGGTTCTACCCTCCATTTGAAAGATTAGTTATGGATTTCTGGATGAGAGTTTATTTACTTCTGGTGTTGTTAATTACCGGTATTCATTAATTTGACTGGTCATATCAAAATCAACATCAAAATTAAACTTTACCAAACACTAGTTTGTCTTTTAAATAAACAACTGTTTTATCAAATCTGTCTCTTTAATAATCTTTCAGACAATCCTACTATCACACCAGAGTGTTTCTGATACCTGTGTGCCCTCCTGTGTTAATACACTCAACCTTTAACCCTATAACCTATTATCCTAACCAAATTTCAAGTTCACATTAATTTTTTATTATTTAATTCCAAACAACAGCATATAGATGAGATATTTAACTACTACTGCTATTGCTCTTAGTGGATATTTACAGAAATGGAGACACAGCAATTTATTCAAAGTAAATGCACAACCGTCGCATCCCCGTGATGAAGATGAAGAAACCGAATGCCTACATCCTGCAAAACGTGTAAAATATGAATTTAATTCGCCAGAAAAAGCAGAATATAAACCACCTTCGCTACAAGAGTGTTTAGACGAACGTAAACGGAATATTGCCAAAGCAGCTGCCATTAATCGAGAAATTTTTGCAAAACATGCCAATTTTGGCACCCAAAACCTTAATTATCAATATGGTGGTGCAATTTTTCCACATCCGAAAGTCGCAAAAAGATTCTTAATAGAATATGATGATTTTATCTTGTGTTATGATAACACCACACGAGTGCCGTGTTGGACTTTGGAGGAAATAACGGGAGAAAGTGGAGAATTATCGATGATGGCCAAACCGCGGCCTTATGATAGAGAAGAGAGTTGGGTTCCTCACGAATTTCGTACGGGATTGAGGCATTATCAATATGCGTTTGATATGATTAAGTTGCAGCATTTGGCTGAGTTTGATATTCATCCTGAAGGAGTTGGTGATCCGTGTGTTTATACCAATGTAGTGGCACAGGTGAAGAGAATTTTAGTCTTGGTTATAAAAAAGTGGTTTTTTTAATTTATTTTTTTTTGTTTAAGAGAATTGAGGATAACGATCATTCTGTTCGTACTTTGTGGGACGAATTTCGTTGTTATGAAGTGTATTTATCATCGATGTACAAAAGTGTGTTTATATTGACTGGAACTTTATTTTTACCTAAGTAAATATTGATTTTCAAATTTTTTTATTTTGGTTGAATTTTACTTTGATTTTTTGATTTGAATTTTATTTTGATTTTTTGATTTGAATTTTATTTTGATTTTTTGATTTGAATTTTATTTTGATTTTTTGATTTGAATTTTATTTTGATTTTTTGATTTGAATTTTATTTTGATTTTTTGATTTGAATTTTATTTTGATTTTTTGATTTGAATTTTATTTTGATTTTTTGATTTGAATTTTATTTTGATTTTTTGATTTGAATTTTATTTTGATTTTTGATTTGAATTTTATTTTGATTTTTGATTTGAATTTTATTTTGATTTTTTGATTTGAATTTTATTTTGATTTTTTGATTTGAATTTTATTTTGATTTTTTGATTTGAATTTTATTTTGATTTTTTGATTTGAATTTTATTTTGATTTTTTAATTTGAATTTTATTTTGATTTTTTAATTTGAATTTTATTTTGATTTTTTGCTTAATAGAGAAAGAGATGGTTGTAAACGGACAGTGCGGACAGTGCAGTATGACCTTCTTGAACGACGATTGATTGCAATTCCAACTAATTTTTTCAAAGTAATTTTGTACCAAAATACGGATGGGAGTTTCCATCTGGAATGCTACATTTTTGAAAACAAACTGTATGACACGAACGACTTGAGGAAATTTCTCGTAACGAGATGTGAATTGGAAAATATTGCGGGATTTTTAATATTTAATAAAATACAAGACACAGATATTCAAGATTGTCAAACAGAACAGTCTTTTGCAACAGTATGATCATTCATTGATAATAATAAAACAAAAAAACTAAACTAATAATTAATTTGCCATACCCTACTGTTTTCAGAAGCGATATTACAAACCAACTTGTGATTTGTCAGAAGAACTAGATGATGATCCGGCTTTAAATTGCTAACTTTTAAGTTTGTGACACTTTTTATAAATTATACAAGACCGAAATATAAAGTTTTCAGAAAACAAAATTCAATGTATTTTTGACGTAGAACAATAGACACAATAATTACATACAGTATATGCGTGGATTATTGTCACGAAGTGGAGGATTGGGGACGGACGCGAGTGGTGGGTAAATGGAGGTGGGAGGCCGAAAAAGGACACGCATTTGCAAAGGCGGTGGGATGTATGTGGGGGAGAGGAGGAGGGTGGCCTTTTTGGGCCGTTGCTTCAAGGGTGCGGCTGTGGAGGTTGGTCTTGTCCTGTTGGTCCGTCCTGTTGTGAGTGGAGGGACATGGGGCTGGTTTGACCGAGAATGCAAGATGGAAAAGAGGGAGACAAGAAGAGCTTTATGTACCATATATACTCGCATATAAGTCAAGGATTTTTGGACCAAATCTAGGCCTATTTTTCCAAACTCGACTTATACGCGGGTCAAAGAAACAAACATTTTGTTTTTAGAATTTTACAAATCACGTCCGTTCAACATGCAGGCCATCATAGGCTACCTATAGGGTAGCCTGAACGTTGAACGGACGTGATTTATGAATACCGTATATGCTCGCGTATAAAATCGAGGATTTTTGGACCAAATTCTGGTATTTTTCTTCTAATTCGACTTAAGTTTTAAGTCAAGACTTTTAAGTTGGGGTCGACTTATACGCGGGTTGATTTACACGTGAGTCTATATGGTAAATTTCCTAGATCGCAAATGCTCGGGGATCGACTTGTGTACATTAGAAGGAAATGTGACTTGAAACAACTGTATAAAAGGAAAGATAGATAGATAGAATTGAGTTTATAGATGCAAGCGGCGACTTAGGCCATACACGTCTTTTAATCTGACATACTTAATCTGACATACTAAATCTGACATACTAAATCTGACATACTAAATCTGACATACTAAATCTGACCAATATATAAAAGGAAAAAAAGGGAATGTGAGCATACTATCTGGGAATCAATACGGAAGAGCAAAAGTCGGAAAAATTTCTGGAAAGAAATTAACCTTCCAAGAGCCAATGATGTATGCAAATGTATACTATCACCACACTGGTATAGGAAATTTTAAAAATTTTAGTTAAAAATTCTACAAAATACAAGGCTTGCAAAATTCAGCCCCTGAATCTTTCCAAGTTAAATTTTGGTCAGCTGCCCTGCAATTAGTTAAAGCGCTTCGACTTAGAGCGCCACCACCATTTGTGGTGGGAAGTAAAAACAAAATATCCAAATTCCAGTAAAGTTATGAATTTATAAATTTTTGTTCAAAACTCTACTGGAAAATGAGATGTTTTGTAGATAACTTATTTAGCATGTTTTAAATCTTGCAAATAGTTTTATTGCATTAAATATAGATGAATTTGAATTTTTGATAAAATTAATAAAAATTTTATCACGATCAGAGTGAGTCTCATGTTTTGAAATTATTAAATATAAGCGCCATCTAGTGCCGACCACAACTACTAGTGCTAAAGCGCTACCATACAACAGCTTTATGCAATTATACAAATGTATACATTATGGGTTTGCCATGTTCATTAGAATCATTGGCTCTTGGAAGGTTAAGAAGTTCAGACGCTGTGGGCCTGCCAGGCGAAGTGATATTAAACTGGTGCAATGGTGCGACCACTTTATGAATTTGTTGAAAGGGACAGATACTGTTAATACCAAGGTCAAACGTTGTCCCGTGGCTGAGGAATTGATTTCTCGAGAAACCCAGAGCTGGATAGGGATTTTACCAATGACATTGATGAACTGAGAAGAGAACACTAAATCACCTAGACCTTGTAGAGAACTCAACGAGTTTTACATCTGACCATTATAATTCTGACAAACATAAACAAACACATTTGACCATTTTAAACACTACATTCTTACATTCCATTGCAGTTTTACATTATCAAAGAATTGGTCAAAAACACAAAGACAAAAGCCACAGAACGGAAGGAGGAGCCAAAATGAAGGAAAGACAGATAACCAGAAGACCCATTAGCACCACTGCAGCGAAAAAATAAAGTGCTACAGTGGAAAACCCAAGGGAGGCCAAGAGGAGGCTGGATAGATAGATAGAATTGAGTTTATAAACGCAAGCGACGACTGAGGTCATACACGTCTTTTAATCTGACCAATATAAATCTGACATAAACAAACACATTTGACCATTGATAAACACTACATTCATACATCCCATTGCAGAATGGAATGCAGCATTACATTATCAAAAAAATGATCAAAAACAGAGACAAAAGCCACAGAAGAGAAAGCGGAGCAAAAAAAGGAGATATAGATAACCAGAAGACCCATTAGCACCACTGCAGCGGAAAAACAAAGTGACACAGTGGAGTGCCCAGGGGAGGCCACGAGGAGGCTGGACTTGGAAGTTTTCTCCCCCGAGGAGGCTGGACTTGGAAGTTTTATCCCCCCGCAAAGAAGGCACACACCATTTTAGATTTCCAGGCGGGATTTTTTTTTACTAAATTATCACAGATTTGGAATGAGGCTCGATAATGCTCAGAGGGGTTAGGACTTGGAGTGTCAAAAACATTGCGGTAATTTGAATGGGAATTTTACTCGAGAAATAATTTCAAACAAAAATGCTTCTAATAATTTATTAATTTATTAATTTAGTGATTAAGTTTATAGTGATGTTTTCATCCTACAAAAAAAATACCATTAGTGTTATTCCAATAACAATCCTTTCTACACTAATAAAATTCCCTAAATGCCATCTTAGATGTCAACATCAGATCATCTAAGACATTATTTCAGAAAACTCAAATAGAAGTGAACAATGAATCAAATTGATTGTAAATTTACTCACTCCCCCAAGATTTCATCTTGTCCCAAACCTGCTGTGCTTTGCCCTTCACCTTGCCCCAAAAAGTAGTTGGTTTAGTTGTGGCCTCTTCATGCCAGTCTGCAAAGTCAATATCATTTTGGCATTTTCTCATAATCAATTGATTGTTTAGGCCTTTTTGATCTGATAAATTATATCTCACTCAAAAACTTGCAATAAACTAGTTTTGAATTATTTGAAAAACCAGTATAAAGTAGTGCGGCCATGATTGTGTTGGGGATATGGGGAATAAGATAAGAAAGAATAATTCATTCTCCCCTGTGGACAGTTTGATTTACTAACTTCCTTTTGCCTTGCTTTTCCCTCGTTGACTGGACGACCGATCGTCAGTTATACAATCCCCATATTTACAAATCTATAAGTACATTAAAGAATACAAACAGAAATTTAATGTTTAATATACATGGTAACAAAGTGTTCTTTTAAAGTGTCATCCTGAAATATCCTTCAGAGAAAGATAGATAGAATTAAGTTTATAGACGCAAGCAGCGACATTAGGCCATACACGTCTTAAATCTGACAAAACTGAATCTGACATACTAAATCTGACATACTAAATCTGACAAAATAAAACTGACAAACTGAATCTGACAAAATGAAAATGACATACTGAATAAATCTAACATAAACAAACACATTTTACCATTGATAAACGCTACATTCGTACGTTCCATTATCAAAGAATTGGTTAAAAAGACAAAGACAAAAGCCACAAAAGGGCTAAAGAAGCAAAAAAAAGAAGGAAAAACAGATAACCAGAGGACCCATTAGCACCACTGCAGCGGAAAAACAAAGTCCTACAGTGGAGTACCCAGGAGAGGCCACGAGGAAGCTGGGCTTGGAAGTTTTCTCACTCCTGAGAGAGAGAGATAATTGAGTTTATAGACGCAAGTGACAACTTATGCCGTACCCAAATCTGACATACTGAACTGAAACTGACATACTAAATCTGACATACTGTATATTTAATCTGATACAAACACATTTGACCAAAAACATTTAATAAACATTACATTCGTACATTCCATTGCAGAATAGAGAGAGAGAGAATTGAGTTTATAGACGCAAGGGGCATCTTAGACCATACACGTCTTAAATCTGACATACTGTATCCGACCTATAATAAATCTAAACATTAACAAACACAATTGACCATTGATGAACATTACATTCTTACATTCCATTGCAGAATAGAATGCAGTCTTACATTATCAAAAAATTAGTTAAAAACACAAATACAAAGGAAAAAGGAGCATAAAGAAGGAAAGTCATAACCAGAGAACCCATTAGCACCACTGCAGCAAACAAAAAAAGTGCTGCAGTGGAGTATCCAGAAGAGACCATGAAGAAGCTGGGCTTGGAAGTTTTTTTCCCCCCATTGCAGAATGGAATGCAGTCTTACATTATCAAAGAATTGGTCAAAAACACAAAGACAAAAGCCACAGAAAGAAAAAAGAGCAAAAAAAAGGAAGAAAAAAGAAAAAAACCTACAATTTAACCAGGGCCCATTAGGACCACTGCAACAAAAAAACAAAGTCCTATAGTGCGTTGATGCTGGGCGTGGAAATTTTCTTCCCCGAAATATCCTTTAAATAAATACAGATAGCACAAATTTGTTAAAACAGTTGAATAGGAACTATTAGGTGGCCGTTTTAATAGCACTATTAAAAATTATCTTTGACCTTGGATCCAAGATCAAACATTTTGTAACTTTGAAACTGTTAGAGATAGGAATAAACTTTCAATTAGAAAGTTGTAGAGCATCATTTTTTTTAGTCCGAAAAGCTTAATAAAGATCAAAACTGTTACGTATTTATCATTGAACAATAAAAGCAACTGCACAATTTTTTACTTATGTGATGCAAGAAAGCCAAGGGGCAGCTAGCTGCATGGCTAAACAATTTTAAAGATATTTCAGTATGACACTGACACTTAAAACTGCATTGAAATATGTAACCTTATTTTTAGCACACGTTGATCCATCCAATGCCGGATGAGCTCTTTTCACGTAGCCTTCGCCCATACACCAAAGCTCTCGACACACACTCTGAAAAATACAATTCTAAATATCATACATTGCGATTAACAAATTTTATTACATCAAAGGGTTTTTTGGAGGCAAGATGTGGTGTATATTTTTTTCCAAATGCTTTTCGACATTGGTCATTAATATCGAATCTTTCTCCGGGTAGACCACCCGCACTGACATGATTCAAGTCTGCCAACACTGTTCCCGAATCACTCAAACAGGAAGAAGACTTTTTCCTGCAATAAAAAATTACAATTTTGAAGTTTACAGTTGTACATTTTGTGTAATCATGTCGTTACTTGACAAAATCATCTAAATATTTTTTACTGCAACTCGACCATCGGATTTTACCGGGACCCAACGAAGGTGACATGATATGTGTGTCACCGCTGCATTTATTCGAGTCACCATCGTGATGCATTCCGAGACTAAAAAAAAATCATTATGACGTAATCAAACCTTTATGAAAATGGACCTGCAGCTTTTTTGCAGCTTGTGTAATCAAACATTTCATAATTTTACTGCAAACATCTGCATAAAAGTAGGTTCCGCAGTTGCATAAGAAGATGTTGGAAGTGCGTGTTGACTACGTCATCTGCACATGTCGCATAGACATATCGAATAATAACAACAGAAGACTTCAAAATTTGTCTGTGCAATATACATGCTGCAAATTTCTGCTGATGTATGGAGAAAATCATTTGTAGATAAATTATGAAATTGCGGCAAATCATTTTCTGCCACTTTTAGTTGGCAGAGCCGATTGTTGCAGAAAACTGCACACCATTTCCATATGGGATGTGTTACCGTATTCCCTCGGAAACAACAGCATGCCGGTAAAGGCGAGTTTGACCAGTTTTTGACAAGTAGACAACTGCTCCTTTTTTCCGTCTGTAAAATTCAAATCAATGCCGTAAAACCTAATACTCACTTTATTCGGCATGCTGTTTGTTTTCGAAGGAATACAGTAGAATTTTGTTTATATTTCATATCTACTTGTGGCCAAGTTCGTGCGAAATAACAAAAACAGTTTCGAAGTTGTTTCCTTCATTAATGCAGCAACTATAGGTCGATTTGCACATTCCAGAAACCCATGCTAATCCTAAAAAAACAAAAAAAAAAAAAAAAAATAAAGTCAAAGTTAACTATAGAAAAATATAGAAAAATTTAAAATTCATTTCCGTTCGATTTTATTTTTTTTTTTTATTTTTAAAATTTGAGTTTAAGGTTCACGCCATGAGCGGAAACAACCTTGATCTCACTTTCCATTCATATGGCATTGGAATTTCCTCTCGTTGCCACGACATTTTGTTATTATTTACAGGTGAAATAGATAAAGCCATTGTTATGTTGTGTTACGTACCTATAACTCTGTGATTGCTCGGTGAACCTTGATATAAATTAAGTCTATACAATAAAAAAAAAAATAAATAAATTCAATTCTAGGAATACGGTAAAAATAATTGCAGGACCCTGAAAGCATGATTGCGTTATCCCAGTGTTTACTATTTCTATCGTTTCCAGGATTTTTGTCATTTTGCCATTTACAAAAATTGAGCAAATAGTTCTTGATGTCTCCTTCAGCCTTACTTGGTACCTTTACTAAAAATAAAAAAAATTAAAATTTTTTTTTTTTTTTTTTTTGTGAGAGTTGTTGAATAAACTCACGGATGCTGAGGCTAAGATGCCGATTTTGACCAATACGAAGTTGAATTTCCGGTTTAAATTTGGTTGATTGTATAAAAGTTGAACCTTTTGACGATAAATTTGTTATTTAGGGTTAATAGTAAAATACTAAAATGATTAAAATGGTTTTTACGGCGTTTATCATGGTGAAAACAACATCTCGGATCGCTTTAGTCGGGTCGTTTTTGAATTCTTTCTTGACACTCGTGTACATGACGTCATCGACGAACACTGCAGTTTCGATTACTTTGGTCGCACTTGATGCTCGTCTAGTTCGCGAATTTTTATCCGATTCATCAATTTGATTTTGATCATCTGCGTTTTCCTCAGGAGCTACCATCGTTGTATCGACTGTAAGAAATACAAAGTTATATGGTGAGTTTGCAGCGACTGTTTGTAGACAATAGTGGTTTGTTTATTTACATTTGTGAGGACAGAAATGCGGGTCTGTTTTTCTGTACATTATGTGAGATACGCCGACAATGTTTAATAATCTCGGAGGAATTGGTTGTAAAATGTAATGAGTTTCTTCTAATATAATTAATCCGACCTAAGAAACATTTATTTAATTATTATAGAGGCATCACTTAAATAACCGAATAATTTATAGTGCAAAAAAATGACTAGTTTAGCAATTTTAGCGTTTTTGGGTACCAGTAGTACCAAAGAAAACCCTAAATCCCCCTAAATTTAATTGAATTTCCGATATTTTAAGCAGTTTTAGCGTTTTTATAGGTACCAAAAAACCGCTAAATTCCTTTAAATTTAATTGAATTTCTGGTACCGTACGATATTTAAAGCATTTATGGGTACCAGTGGTACCAAAAAACGCTAAATTCCTCTTAATCTGATTGAATTTCCATTTCAGCGTTTTTTGGTACCAGTAGTACCATAGAAAACCCTAAATCCCTCTAATTCTAATTGAATTTCCATATTTTAAGCTTTTTTGGGTACCAAAACGCACTAGGTAGCCTAGGTATTCAATTTCCAGTCACATGATGTTATGAAATGAGCATTTTTAGGAATACAATTGCCATATATGCAATAAACTCAATAAATAACCAATAAACACTGAAAACCCTAATAATAATTTAAAAATTCGCTATATTTGATGTTTAAAATTCGAAATTTCATGACCAACCATTCCTATCTCAGAGCACGTGGACACCGCAGCTTGGCCTCCTTGCTTCACCCGCCCGTGATACAAACACACGGGCAGAGCCAATTGATCGGCAGTTATCACCTCGGTGTAATTAAGATGATGCACTTCGATTTCAAACGTCGAAGCTACAATATCACTGAGGAAAATTCGTAACTTCGTAAAAAAACATCATAAAACGTCGTTTTTATATAAAAAAAATCTACATACTTTCTACGTCTTAGATGCAAGTGCATTGTGGTCTTTGCAGTCTCAACGACCGCCAATAGGTGGTAATCGGGTCGGTTAGATCCAAATTCGGACAAATGTCTTCTGTTGATGTGATGCAACGTAACTTTTGCCGCTTCATATTCTGGAACTTTTTGAATGAATGAAATTATGAAATGGAACAAATTTGAATTTGATTAACACTTCGTGCGGATGTGGCGTTTTTATATTAGAAAAAAAAAAAAAAAAAAAAAAAAAAAAATTAGAAGGGCAAAATTATAGTTGAATATTGGAAATTTAAATAATTTGATTTTTTGGGTGATTTTATGTTAATTTTACAATTGTTTACTTTGGTCGTGGTGGCTTCCGAAAGTGGAATAGAGTTCGTTTTTCGTCATGTGCGTGTGAATTTCATTGCTAAAGTCCTTTGGGATGAAATTAGTGAGGTCGAAAATTGTGTTTTGTTTGGTTTTTTTTACCTGAGTTTGTGCCACGATCAGGTGGAGCAATAAGGTGAGTATGTTGAGCTGATGAGGCATCATGGCGAAGTGGTAATTTTTGAGGGAATTGGCGGAAACGGTGGCCGGAGGAAGGATGCGGGGTGAACAATGGTATATGCATATTGAATAGATTAAATGATTCGTTTCCGATGGACGAGCGAAAGCGCGTTTTCATAATCTCAACCTGGCATTTAGGAATTGACAATAAATTTGCATGTTTTTTTATTTTTTTTTATTGAACTCTGATTATCATTATTGAACGGTGATAAAATTGAGAGATTTATTTGAAATGTAGAGAGGTTGTAGTATGATTAGTATTAATTTTTGTATGATTTAGTTAGATTTTAGAATAATTTTATTTATTGAAGTTTGAAGATTTAATTTAAAATTTTTTCGACCAAATTTAAGGAATTTTTTTGTGAAATTATGACTAAATTTTGATGAATTTTTGACTACATTTGAAGCATTTTGGTGAAATTTTGACTAAATTTGAGCCATTGGTAAAATTTTTATCAAATTTGAAACATTTTGGTAAAACTTTGACCAAATTTGAGGGATTTTGATTAAATTTGAGGGATTTTGATTAAATTTGAGGGATTTTGATTAAATTTGAGGGATTTTGATTAAATTTGAGGGATTTTGAAGGATTTTGACCAAATTTGAGGGATTTTGACCAAATTTGAGGGATTTTGATCAAATTTGAAGGATTTTGATCAAATTTAAGGGAATTTGACCAAATTTGAGGGAATTTGACCAAATTTGAGGGAATTTGACCAAATTTGAGGGAATTTGACCAAATTTGAGGGAATTTGACCAAATTTGAAAAAATTTGACCAAATTTGAAAGAATTTGACCAAATTTGAAAGAATTTGACCAAATTTGAAAGAATTTGACCAAATTTGAAAGAATTTGACCAAATTTGAAAGAATTTGACCAAAATTGAAAGAATTTGACCAAATTTGAGGGATTTTTGTAAAATTTTGACCAAACATAAAAAAATTTGAGAAATAGTTAGATGTAGACCATTTTTATTGTAAAAATAACCACAATATTAATTATAATTATATTTTTGTTGTAACATTATAATTTGGTAGACGAGAGATTGTGATAGCTCCATCTTTCGTGGAAGAGAAAAATTTCAAACCCTGCCTCTTGGTGGCCTCCTCTGGGCACTCCACTGCAGCACTTTGTTTTTCCGCTGCAGTGGTGCTAATAATGGGTCCTCTGGTTATCTGTTTTTCCTTCATTTTTTACTCTTCTTTCCCTTCTGTGGCTTCTGTCCTTTGTGTTTTTGACCAATTCTTTGATAATGTAAGACTGCATTCCATTCTGCAATGGAATGTACAAATGTAGTCTTTATCAATGGCCAAATGTGTTTGTTTCATATTTATTATAGGTCAGACGTGTATGGCCTAAGTCGCTGCTTGTGTCTATAGACACAATTCTCTCCCTCTCGTGGTCAACTCTTACTAAAAATAGTTGAATATACAGGGTGTCCCAAAAGTCTGGACCCCCCAAATAATTTCCAAAATACTTGAGATATTAGAAAACTGAAATAAAACTCATATAGGAAATCATTCATTGCAAATCTGATGGCACCCTCAAATTTGACCTCTGACCTTGGAAAGGACAGAATTCAATTTGGAACTTTTGAACGGTAAGAGATAGAGCATTAATTCCAATTAGAAAGTGGTAGAGCATGGTCTAATTAGTCTAAAAACATAATTTACTAAAAATATTTTCCTATGAAATTTTTGAAAAAACCCACTAAAATAGTCTCTACAGCTGCATGATGAAATTAAGTAAACACAGTAAATAAGCTTTACTAAAATTTCAACAAAGTTGTCAAAATAATGGACAAACATTAGTTTTTCTTTAAACTAAAAAAAGTAAATGAAAACAAATTAAACAATTAAAAATAAATATTACGATGCATTAGCAACAGAACCTGCTACACCTGATGACCTGCAAAGAAGGATCAGAGAAGCATGCCATAACATTTCATTACAAACAATGATGAATGTTAAACAGTCCATTGCATATCGTGCACAGTTATGCATAGGTGCGCACGGAAAACACATTGAGCATCTGCTTGATTAGCAACAAGCTAATCAAGCAGATGCTTTAATTGTTTAATTTGTTTTCATTTACTTTTTTTTAGTTTAAAGAAAAACTAATGTTTGCCTATTATTTTGACAACTTTGGTGAAATTTTAGTAAAGCTTATTTACTGTGTTTACTTAATTTCATCATGCAGCTGTAGAGACTATTTTAGTGGGTTTTTACAAAAAATTTCATAGGAAAATATTTTAGTAAATTATGTTTTAGACTAATTAGACCATGCTCTACCACTTTCTAATTGGAATTAATGCTCTATCTCTTACCGTTCAAAAGTTCCAAATTGAATTCTGTCCTTTCCAAGGTCAGAGGTCAAATTTGAGGGTGCCATCAGATTTGCAATGAATGATTTCCTATATGAGTTTTATTTCAGTTTTCTGATATCTCAAGTATTTTG
>JH430051.1:109124-130041 GCA_000239455.1 Strigamia maritima
ACTGACGATTTGCCGCTGGCTGCATATCGTAATTTGTGGTACCAACAGGATGGGGCACCACCACATTATGCAAGAACCACTCGCCAACACTTAGATATGATGTTTCCTGGCCATTGGATCGGACGAGCAGGACCAGTGGCATTGCCAGCTCGTTCGCCAGACCTTACCCCATTAGACTTTTTTTATGGGGTCATATCAAGGAAATTGTGTATGCAACAGAACCTGCTACACCTGATGACCTGCAAAGAAGGATCAGAGAAGCATACCATAACATTTTATTACAAACAATGATGAATGTTAAACAGTCCATTGCATATCGTGCACAGTTATGCATAGGTGCGCACGGAAAACACATTGAGCATCTGCTTGATTAGCAACAAGCTAATCAAGCAGATGCTTTAATTGTTTAATTTGTTTTCATTTACTTTTTTTAGTTAAAGAAAACTAATGTTTGCCTATTATTTTGACAACTTTGGTGAAATTTTAGTAAAGCTTATTTACTGTGTTTACTTAATTTCATCATGCAGCTGTAGAGACTATTTTAGTGGGTTTTTCAAAAAATTTCATAGGAAAATATTTTTAGTAAATTATGTTTTTAGACTAATTAGACCATGCTCTACCACTTTCTAATTGGAATTAATGCTCTATCTCTTACCGTTCAAAAGTTCCAAATTGAATTCTGTCCTTTCCAAGGTCAGAGGTCAAATTTGAGGGTGCCATCAGATTTGTAATGAATGATTTCCTATATGAGTTTTATTTCAGTTTTCTGATATCTCAAGTATTTTGGAAATTATTTGGGGGGGTCCAGACTTTTGGGATACCCTGTATAAGCTAGGTTGTGGCACCCAATGTCCCATTGTAAATATATCGATCAAGATTTTTAACTTTTAAATTCCAAATATACAGGGTGGTAGAAAAGGTGGATTCTTTTAAAATATTTCTAAAAATACTGAAGATACATCAGATCTGATGAAGGTAAGTAAGAAAGTTGGCTGGTACAATCTAATGGTGTTTCAAATTTTGACCTTGAGACGTCCCATCAAGGTTATTGGTAAATTATCTTGGAAACCGTGAGCGATAGACAAAAATATTCAATTGTAAACTTGTAGAGCACCATTTATTTAGTCTAAAAATGAATTCTCATAACATAATTTATTCTTTTAACAATATAAATCACAATTAAGATTTCTTTAATCACATATCTATTAAACCCAACACCATTTTACCCGGCCAAGACCGGTTGCAAAACACAAACCCACATTATTACCCTTAAACAACATCAAAAAAATAAATGGCGTTCCTACTACCATCAAAAGCGCAACTTCAAGCGGACAACACACTGGGCGAAATCCTACTACATCAAACAGGACTATCCAAAGATGACGACCTCATAGGAGCAGATGGCAAACGAACATCGAAATCCAACCGCATGTTGGTGCGCCAACTAGCAGCAGATTGGCTAATGAAAGAAGGAATACTGCGTGACGAAATGAACTCCATGTGTTCCGAACAGCAACAAATTGCCAATGAACGCAGAACAATCCTCTGGAAATCCTGGTTTTACCACATAAGCGAACCTCTGCAAACGTCACTGGATCATCACATGAAAACTCAATGCATGCTTCACATTGGCGACACCAGGCGGCAGGAATATGAGAAATACATCAATTACACTAACGACCCGAAACACGTTGTCGCGATGGATTATTTGCGACCTGATTTGTACGATCCTTTTGTACTCAACCGAAGTCGTTGTTTACGGGTGGTCACATCGGCTTGTCGGGATCCTTTTTCGATGAAGTGGATGGAGCATGAGGAAGAAAAAGAGTTTCTTAGTTCTGATTGGCCGTTTGGAGATGAGGAAAATAATAAGGGCGGAAAGATGAGGAAAACATCGCGAACAGGTCGCAAGACGATAGTGGTACAATAGTGGATTTTGAATGTAATGGGATTTCTGAAGATCGAATATCCGCTCCAGAAGGCGTTTGGTGAAGAGATATGGGTGTGACTTCTTGTAGATCGGACATGGGCAATGTTTTTTGATAATGTCCGATCTTGAGAGTTGTCACATGACTATTTTAATAATAAAAATATAATAAAAATGTATAAATAAATAAAAAATAAAAAAATGTCAAGATAAAAATTGAGTTTTGCATTATTTATTATTTAGTGTTTATTTTATTTTTTTTTAAGAAGAATAAAAAATTTACATAAGGAATATATTTATTTTTTAAAAAAAGAAAATTTTACTCCAGTAAGTGAATGTGCTCACAAGGTGTTATGCGTTAGCCACACTTTTTTTGCCCGAAAATGATATTTTGTAGGCCATCAATGATTAGCTCAAAAACTAGTTATTTCCCAAAAATGAACTGTTTCGCATAAAAATACATTTTTTCGCCTAAAAATACATTTTTTTCGCCTAAAAATACATATTTTTTCGCCTAAAATACATTTTTTCGCCTAAAATACATTTTTTCGCCTAAAATACATTTTTTCGCCTAAAAATACATTTTTTTCGCCTAAAAATACATTTTTTTCGCCTAAAAATACATTTTTTTCGCCTAAAAATACATTTTTTTCGCCTAAAAATACATTTTTTTCGCCTAAAAATACATTTTTTTCGCCTAAAAATACATTTTTTTCGCCTAAAATTACATTTTTTTCGCTAAAATTACATTTTTTTCGCTAAAATTACATTTTTTTTGCTAAAATTACATTTTTTTCGCTAAAATTACATTTTTTTCGCTAAAATTACATTTTTTTTGCTAAAATTACATTTTTTCGCTAAAATTACATTTTTTTCGCTAAAATTACATTTTTTTCGCTTAAAAACTCTTTTTCTTCGCTTAAAAATTCATTTTCCCTCCTCTAAACACATTTTTCAGCTTAGCACAAATCCAATGCATTGCAGTAAACCTCCAAAAAACAGCAATGACGCTCAAAACAATACATTTACTGCGGAATACCCCAAACAAAACAAAACAACCTTAACAACAACAATGGCGTCTGTGCTACCACCATTACGATCGGATATTAGATCGTACAACCCATCTATCGACAACCTTCTACACAAAGTGACCAGTAAGCAAACATTAAATCAACAACCCCTCAGTAGCGAGACTACACAACGAACCTCCCGTAAAGAGACACTAACATCTCGAATCACCAGTGTGGAATTGCTACCCTTACCGGCCTTACCTCAAGTCACCAGTAAGCAGAAGGCTGAAGCTGCTATAAAAAAGAAAACTCAAGCCAACTTCGCCCGTATTCGCAAAAAAAACGCGGATTGGCTGACGACAAATGCAAAACTTCAAGACGAAATGAAATCCATAGTTTCCGAGCACAAACGCATTGTTGATAACCGCCGACAGGTTCTTGGGAGAACTCGGGTTTACAATGTAATCTCGATGGAGAATTCACTCCACCATCACTTGGACAAGATGGGCGACATGAACAAAGCCAGGCGACACGAATTTCAAAAATACATCGATTACACGAACAATCCGAAAAACTCCACCGCTTTGGACTACGACCGACCGGATTTATACGATCCTTTTGCACTGAAGAACAAGCATCGTTTTCGGGTGGTCAAAACGGCCGAAAGCAAGGCGTTTTTGGTGGAGTGGAAAGATCGCGACGAAGAGCAGAGGATTATTCATTCTAACTGGCCGCTTGGAAATAATGAAACGGATATGAATAAACCGAGGAAAATGATGTTGAGGACAACTTAGCAAGTCAAGTGCTGCGGGATTTGTTAAACGGCCTATATTTAATAACGTGCTGTTTTGATCCATTGGGTTATTGGTGAATTTTAATAGCCAAGATTTAATAATGTCGCGGGATGTTATGTTATATTGGAGCTATTTGATTGAATACTATAGATTTGCATCTGTATAAATATATGATTTCAGTTTGGTTTCAATTTCGAATATCGTTGGAACTGAATTGGATAACTTGTATTTAACTCAAATAAAATAACTCATGTCATTTTTACATAAAAAAAAAAGAAAAAAATTAGGTTTTAGGATCTATAGGCTTTTACAGAGATCTCATTAGACTGTTACCTATAGCTGACCGTTTCTTCAGCCTAGTTGATGACACCATCAACATTATTTATAGAGAGAGAGAATTACGGTCAAGGTACAGACAGACAGAATTGAGTTTATAGACGCAAGTGGCGACTTAGGTCATACCCGTCTTTTAATCTGACATACTGAAACTGACATACTGAAACTGACATACTGGAACTGACATACTGGAACTGACATACTGAAATTGACATACTGAAACTGACATACTGAAACTGACTTACTGAAACTGACATACTAAATCTAACCAATATAAATCTGACACAGACAAACACATTTGACCATTGATAAACACTACATTTGTACATTCCATTGCAGAATGGAATGCAGTCTTACATTACAAAAGAATTGGTCACAAACACAAAGACAAAAAGCCACAGAAGGGAAAGAGGAGCAAAAAAAAGAGAGATAGATAACCAGAAGACCTATTAGCACCACTACAGTGGAAAAACAAAGTGCTGAAATGGAGTACCCAGGGGAGGCCACAAGGAGGCTGGGCTTGGAAGTTTTCTCCCCACCATCATTTATATCAGTCAAGAGAGCAGAGAGAAAAAATAAAGTTTGTAGACGCTCTATCCCACAAATAATGATATAAGTAAACCAATACAACTTTATTTTATTACATTGGCACATTTTAAAATGAGGGGTTATCATTCGACCAAATCTCGTCCCTCGTGAGATTTCGTATTTATAAATCCGTCAAATCCATCAAATCCATCAAACCCACTTTATTTACAATACATATTTACAAAAAATAACCCGCGTATCTCCCCCTTGTGGTGATTTTAGACAATAATGGAATTTTTTTTTTTTTTAAATAATTTAATTTTATTATTTCGACTTACTTTTTCAATTATTTAACATTTTTTAAAATGTTACAAATTATTTTTTTTACGTATGTGTATTGACTTTAATCGGTATCATCGCACATGCGCGGAAAATCCTTTCCCCGTTATGACGCGTGCCGCATTCAATATGGATGGTAGCCATAGTTCTCAAACATTGATATAGTTCTCAAATTATACTATTAAACTCCAAAACTTCGCCGTTGTTATGGGCGATCCACCCGTGGACGTATTGAACGACGTAATTATAATTTTAAAACCGAAAATTCAGTTGACTAAATTTGAAATTATATTTTAATTTAATTTCAGATTGACGCCCTGCTCAGCAAACTGAAACATTTGCCGGGAGGAGCACGTTTAAATGCGCTGAGTAAATTACAGGAATGTTTGGTGGAGATCAACGGACCATCGTTACATGAAGAAAGTGCTGTTGAAACGCCGAATAATGATGAAATTGATAAAACACCGAGTGCTCGCAAGTGAGAGAATTGAATCGTGTGAAATTTCTGTGTTTTGGTTTTTTAAATGAGATTTTTGTTTTTTATAGATCACCTAGGAAGGGAAAAGTTGGTCAGAGAGAGGAAGTGGCTAATAAGGTGGCGGTAACGCCGAATAAAGTATTTTTTTAGTGGCGTAGCAATTGGTGATTTGGTTCGAAGATTGAAAAATTATATACAGTAATTTGAGAATTTGAGAAATTTTTTTTTTAAAGTTTGAAAAAAAATATTAATAAATTTGTGCGAAATTTGAGAAGTTTTGGCAAAATTATGCATGAATTATGCGTCCAAACTTCTGAAAATTATAAAATAGTTTGATAATTTTAGAAAATTTTAAATAAATTTGATAAAATTAGATGACTTTTTTTAAAATTACAAAATAGCAACAAAATATTTGCTCCAAAAAAAATATTATAAATAATTCTAGAAAAAATTTTCAATAATCTTGACTGGATTAAAGAAATTTTCGATAAATATCAACAAAATTAGAGAAAAATGTAATGAAAATCAACAAAATTAGAGAAAAATTTAATGAAAATCAACAAAATTAGAGAAAAATTTAACGAAAATCAACAAAATTAGAGAAAAATTTAATGAAAATCAACAAAATTAGAGAAAAATTTAATGAAAATCAACAAAATTAGAGAAACATTCGATGTAAATCAACGAAATTTTACTTTCATTTTTTATTTAAAATTTGTTTTTAAACTCTCCTTTCTCTGTGGAACCAGTTTTTACGCCACGAATTCTCATATTTCAAATTAACATTTACTAATTTTATATTTTACTTTTTATTTCCTTTAGCGAACTACAAACTCCATGAAACAAGAAACCCCATCTCCAACCACAAAAACCACTCCAACCAAACTCAACACAAAACGCCGCCTTCCATCCCTCCCGAACTGGTTTAACAACTTCAGCGACGTTCCCCATTTCCTCACAACCCCAACCCGCACCAAAAAAACTCCTCCAACAACCGATCCAAAACTCACCAAACCCTGCACCGTCGTCCTAGAACGCCAACCATTGACAACCCCTACACCCCTAACCCCAAAAACCAAACAAACCACCGAAAACACAACCACCCCCACCGAAAACACAACCATTCCCACCGAAAACACCGAAAACACAACTGCCCCTATCGAAACTATAACCGTCCCTACCGAAACCATCGAAATCGAAACCCCGATTGAAATCGAAACCACCACAACCGAACCACCAAAAACCCGCAAAAGACGAAAAAAAACCACCGAAACCGAATCGGATGACGACAACAAAACCTGCACCACCTGCAACCGGACATTCATCAACTCCTCCTACCTGCGCATCCACATGCGCAAACACACCGGCGAGAAACCCTTCAGCTGCGACGTATGTCAGCGCCGCTTCACCCAGAAAAGCTCTCTCTGGGTACACATGAAGCGCCACGAAGGCAAATACGACCACCGGTGCACCGAATGCGATTACAAAAGCGTCCTAAAAATCGACCTGATTCGCCACATGCCTAAACACACCGGCGCCAAAGTCTTCATCTGCGAACAATGCGGGAAAATGTTCACGACCGACATGCGACTCAAGGACCACATCCGACACGTGCATGTGCGCAATGAAAAACACATTTGTGATAAATGCGGATTCCATACCCATCGTGCGGACAATCTACGACGACACATGGCGGTCAAACACAGCGAAGACGAATTATTCAAGTGTCCCGTATGCGGCGACGTGCTCAAGCAACGCTGGACCTTCATTGTCCACTTACGACGCCACACCGGCGAAAGACCTCACATTTGCGCCGAATGTGGCAAAGGGTTCAAGAGTTTGTCGCAGTTGGCCGTGCATCGACGGACGCATAGGGAAGGCGAACATATTTGTCCCGATTGCGACCGGAAGTTCAAAACCAAACATCATTTGGTGCGTCATTCGATAATCCACTCGGGTTTGAAGCCTTATTCGTGTGATTATTGCCCGTATACGTGTAATGTGAAGGGGAATATCAATAAACACATGAAATCGGTGCATAAGTTGAATAATTTCAGCTTTAGAACGCTAAATAAGGAGCAAAATGAAGGACAGACGTTGACCGATGAGCCTTCGGCTATTGCTAGGGGTCAACAAGTGACCCAGGAATTTTTGCAGAGGATTTCCATGCGGAAGGATGAGCAGTTGACCGTTGAGGAGTTGCAACAGCAGTTGCCGAAGGTGGATGAGAATCCGGTGGTTGAGGAGCCGGTTTTGTCGAGTAGGAGGCATAGGGAGCCGACGGTGGGGCCGAGGAAAGCGAGGAAGGTTAAGGAGAAGGAGGTCGAGGGGGTCAGTGAGGTTTTTCCGGTTGAGATTTTGGAGGATCCGACGATTTTGGTGGCGAATAATGAAGTGGTGAGGACAACGAGTGAGAATAATGATTTGTTGTTGTTGAGTGTTAAGCAGTGTTTGGGGGATCAGTTGGCGGTTGGGGATGGTGGGGATGGGGGTTCGTTGGTTCCGGTGCATTATACGAGGCCTCAGCAAGTGGGGGATGAGGCGGGGAATAATAATGCTGCGTCGTCGATGATTTATGTGATTCAGGTTGTACCTAGGGAATGAATGTGTGTGTGTGACTTGTTTGGTATTTTTTATATTTTCATCGTTGAATAAAGAAATTTAATGCAAAAAAAAATGTAGGGAGATCTTTTTTTGTTTTGTTTTGTTTTTCGAGGAAAATAGTCACTTTTTCAGGGGAAAATAGTTTTTAATTTTGAAAATTTAGTCCAACCATTTAATCATAGCATTTCATGGTTCATGTCACGTGACTAGTTGATTTTATCATCTACTATAAGATTTGACTAATGATGTCGATATTTGTGAGCCGATACCGATTATTGGTAGGTACAGGTAAATGTATCGCTGAGAATCTAACTCGTGAAAACTATCGACCAGAGCGTACGCGCGGATTCGTTGAATTCGAATTTTTGGTCGAATCTCATTGGTCGGCGCCTATTGTTTTGATTATTGAGCACCACGCAAAATATCCGAAAATAAATTTATGTTTTATCCACTTCTGAAACAATTAGCCATCACAGCGAGCCACTCCACCACAATCTCAAAATGGCAATGGCGCGATGTGTCACCGGATTTCACGAGATTCCACGAGATTCCACGAGATTTTGCGAGATTTCGCGAGATTTTACGAGATTTTGCAAGATTTTACGGAATTCCACAGGATTTACATTTGCTCAGATATTTCGTTAAAATCCCGTGAATCTCGTGGAATCCCGTAAAATCTCGTAAAATCTCGTGACATTGTGGAATCCCGTGAAATCTCGCGAAATCTCGTGAAATCTCGCAAAATCTCAGTCCTTTGAGAAATATAGATATAGATTTGTTGTTGTTGTAGTTTTTCTCGTTAGATTCTCTTCCCGAATACCACTCGCGCTAGTGATTGTCGAAACAGCTTGCAACCATTCATTTTTTACTCATTGGTAAAACCACTCGTGCATCTAAAAATTGCGACCAGAATAAACCACTCGTGCCCTGCGGGCACTCGTGATTTATTCAGTTCGCAATTTTTGATGCACTCGTGATTTCTACCGAGTAAAAAAATTCATTGTTACAAGCTTATTTCGACAAACACACTAGCGCTTGTGGTATTACAACTGATTATACATTTTATTTTCGTTATTTGGAAAGAAAAAACCAAAGAAAAAACACTTTTCAAAAACTGCTTGTTGCCTGGAAAAGGTTGAGTTCGTCCAAAATGGCGGACATTGATACTATTATCGTGAGGTTGGCAAGTACCAGTACTTACCTGCCAGCCGAATTTGTGCGAATGTTGTGCGAACATGTTTAAAAAAAGTATTTAAGTTGGTTATTGCTTTCATTTGCACAACATTCACACGTTAAATTCTCTTCCTAAATACCCCTCGTGGTGGAATTAATAGCAGGAAATTTTTTGAACCACTCATTTTTTTGACAGGAAAATACTTGATACTGCAAATTATTATTTTCCTCGGGTGTTTTCAACAAAACAGTATTCGGCCATTTCCAATTCGAAAACACGAAGAAAAATTTCTGCAGGATTACCGAAGCCGTTGCATTGGGATATAGTTGACACGTTTTCGCTACGAGCATCGCCCACGATACACCGCAGATGTAGCCGAGAACATTGGAATAAATGGAATTTGATGGCACGTAGAGCTAACCGGAAATTCTCTTTGTTCGGGTCTAAATTGATAATTTCATCGGTCACTCTGCAACCATTCAAACTTCTCACGCATTTCTGATCGAGGTTTTTCAATAGTGACGTCTCTCGCAAATCAAGATCATCCGGGATCTGCTCGAGGTTGAGTTTTGCGAAAAGTAAATCCACTTCGATGCCGGAGAAATTCATTTTGATAAGTGGGACAAAGTTTTCTTCGATGGATCACAGTTGGATGATCTCGGATTGCAATTCGTAGAATGATTTGAAAAAGTCCGATCTGTCGACGTGCACTGGAGCGACGCATAAGGCATCGATGTCGGAGTTTTTTGTGTGTACTCCCAGGCGGTACGATCCGAATGCGCAGACTTTACCGCCGAATGTTACGAGCGATGTGTTTTTCTCTTTGCTAATAGATATGATCCAATTTTTAAATAGTTTATCTAATTTACTAAGAACGGCGCTTCTATGTTTCGATTCTTCGTTAGTTTCGAATAGGCCTAGTTGTGTCAGAGTTTGCTGGAGGAGTTTAGTTCTGTGAAGATCGATGGATTTTGGCGAAGAAAAACAGATCGCTGATGAAGACATTGCGAATGGTTGATTAGCGAATGTAGGAGATCGAACTGGCCAGTCACTCGCTATTTTATGGAACTTATTTTTAGCGTTGTAGCGACGTTAACAATACATTACAATAATCATTTTCTCTATTGTTCAGAACAAAAGTCAGGTCCATCTTAAAAATCATAAAAATCCTGATGGATAGATAGATAGAATTGAGTTTGTAGGTGCAAGCGGCGACTTAGGCCATACACGTCTTTTAATCTGACATACTGAAACTGACTTACTGAAACTGACTTACTGAAACTGACATACTAAATCTGACCAATATAAATCTGACACAAACAAACACATTTGACCATTGATAAACACTACATTCGTATTGCAGAATGGAATGCAGCATTACATTATCAAAAAAATGGTCAAAACCAGACAAAAGCCACAGAAGATAGATAGATAGAATTAAGTTTATAGACGCAAGCGGCGACTTAGGCCATACATGTCTTTTAGTCTGACTTACTGAAACTGACTTACTGAAACTGACTTACTGAAACTGACTTACTGAAACTGACTTACTGAAACTGACTTACTGAAACTGACTTACTGAAACTGACTTACTGAAACTGACTTACTGAAACTGACTTACTGAAACTGACTTACTGAAACTGACTTACTGAAACTGACTTACTGAAACTGACTTACTGAAACTGACTTACTGAAACTGACTTACTGAAACTGACAAAGACAAACACATTTGACCATTGATAAACACTACATTCCTACATTCCATTGCAGAATGGAATGCAGCATTACATTATCAAAAAAAGGTCAAAAACAGATGCAAAAGCCACAGAAAAGAAAGCGGAGCAAAAAAAGAAGATATAGATAACCAGAGACCCATTAGCACCACTACAGCGGAAAAACAAAGTGCTGCAGCAGAGAACCCAGGGGAGACCACGAGGAGGCTGGGTTTGGAAGTTTTCTCCCCCAGCCACAGAAGAGAAAGCAGAGCAAAAAAAGGAGATAGATAACCAGAGGACCCATTAGCACCACTGCAGCGGAAAAACAAAGTACTGCAATGGAGTACCCAGGGGATAGATAGATAGAATTGAGTTTATAGACGCAACCGGCGACTTAGGCCATACACGTCTTTTAATCTGACAAACTTATACTGACATACTAAATCTGACCAATATATAAATCTGACACAGACAAACACATTTGACCATTGATAAACACTTGTGGTGACCCAAAAGGGGTCCACTGGAATATTTCCATGTGTCATAATAAATGTTTTTTATTATTCAAATAATCCATTTCATAATATATCCTAAAATTATTTAAGCATAATATAAATAATTATTACTCATAATCATCCTAACTGTATAGTATAAATAATGTATAATATTTAATCTTATTTTAATGTACATATTTATCCCTATAATTTATGTAATAATATCAATAATATTTTATCCCAAAATATCTTTTTATTATTTCTGTTTGAGGTCTGAGCTGCATGCTCCGCCCACTTTGGGGGGTTGCCATGGCATCCAGTGCTGGGTGACGTTGGTGCTGAGGTCCAGATCCTGTCGGGCTCAGTTAGACCTCATTGCGCAGGTTTCTGCGCAATTCCAAGTCCGTATCAGTGAGAATTTCTCATGTTCCGTGTCTTTTCTCATCTTGCTTCCCAACCAACAACACGTCCTCACCGGTCAAACTAATACAAACAAAGGTATTCAGTGTAATTGAGGATATTGGCAGAGGGAAGTGGGATTTTGACCCAGTCTGGTCCTTGTACATTACAAGGAATAGACTCTGAATCTGGGATTGTTGCCCAAAGAGCTTGCTTTGTGAGCTATAATCACAATTAGGCTTCTTTAAGCCTGACTGGAGTCTTCACTTAGACTTATCAGTCCAATCAGGCAAATTCCTGAACCATTAACCCTTAAAGCCCCATCCTATACCACAATTGTGATCAGCTGCAGTTGTAAATACAAATTTTTTAAAAATTTTTAAAAATCTGAAATTTGCAGTAGCTGTTAAGAATATGCATTTACATTTTCTGAATTAATTCATTGCAATCGGGCATAAAATAAAAAAGTTATTGTAAAAAGAAAAACGGTCCCCTTAAATTCCCAGCTTAAGTTTTTGGTTGTTTTCACTGCAAATTTTACTCTAGTGAGAGCGCTTTTAAAATATTGCGCCCCTATATATAAACTAAATAACCATACACAGCATTAACCCTTCATATTTGAAACACATGGTCAACTGAGTTAATGTGAAACTAATTGCAATTTAAATTAAGTTGATATAGACAATTGTTATTATAAATAAATGATTAAAAACACCTTGCATGCTGTTTAAAACAACATTTTGACCACATGTCTTTATTATTACAATTGGTGACACCTAGTGTTGGTTGGAGAAACCATGATAACATCACTAAAGCGCTTCAAAGTAGAGACTCCAGATGGTCACAATTGTGACCATTAATCGGGCTCTACGTTGTTCCAAAATTTCAGGGCTTTGAGGGTTAACACTGAGCTGTTGCGCGAACAACAGATTCTCTTTGTTAACGGGAATTTTCCGCCCTTTTCGAGCCGACAACTACGAAGCGGGCGTTATCCAGGACCGAGAAGAGCGTTAGAAGATCTACGAGTAGCAATCTGGATCCCTATTTCAATCTTCTTTATTCTGATGTACTGTTAGTGCCTTTATTAATTAGTTTAGTTAATAAAGAAGTATAATCGTAAGCTGTGTGTTTTGATTATAAGTTATTCTGTGTGAAATAGTAGTTTAGCGCTGATTGTGCTACGAAGTGCGCGGATTAGGCCTAATAATACCTTTATTAGCTCTAATTGACCCAGTTTACCCTAGACAACCTGGCAGGTCGTAGAAGTCTGTTTAACAGCATCGGTGATCGCGCGACGAACCATTTGGAAAACCAAAGTAAGTTAGTGTTCAGTCTGCAGTTTAACATTAAATATCCAAATTAATATCAGTATCGACGAACTAGTGTCACCATTAGTAGGCCTAGTTTGGTGCGCGACACACTACATTCGTACATTCCACTGCAGAATGGAATGCAGCATTACATTATCAAAAAAATGATCGAAAACAGAGACAAAAGCCACAGAAGAGAAAGCGGAGCAAAAAAAAGGAGATAGATAACCAGAGGACCCATTAGCACCACTGCAACGAAAAACAAAGTGCTGCAATGGAGGACCCAGGGGAGGCCACAAGGAGGCTGGGCTTGGAAGTTTTCTCCCCTAAATCCTGATGGAAGTAAATAGAAAGTTTTGGATGTCAGCAAACCAATTCTGATCTCAAAATTGTTTTAAATTAAATTTAAGGTTACCATACAAAATCAAAACAAAAAAAAAATACAAATAGAATTAAAAATTCTTTTCAATATTTATTTCATTTTAAATTCGGTTTAATTAAGATACTACAGAATAAAAACTGTTACACAATTATGCTGCTTTTACGTTTTTATGTCTAAAGCCTTATATATAAAAAGCCTTATTATGTATTATATATTATGTATTATATATTATATATATATATTTCCTCTTTTTGGAAGCATTTTTATCAACAAACAACCATGTGGTTTAGGCGACCAGAACAAATAAAGATAACCAAGTCACACCTGGTTATCTTTACATCTATGAAACATTTTTTCACAAGGATTTGCAGCAGGAAGTCTTCTTTGCAGCATACGGAGACTGAAAAAAATCAGAATGACAAAAAATATACTTTACCAAACTTTAATTGATTTACTTTAATTGAAAAATATCAATTTTCGAACATAAAATTATTACCTCCAAGAATATTGAGAAAATTACACAGGCAAATAGTTCCATCATCTCTTTTTGTTGAACATTTGCTTCAACCATCTGTTTTAGCATTTAGCAAAAAAATGTATTTTTAATAAGTAATTTTTTAAGTTTTGAAAAATTGGTCAAAACTTAAAAATTACTTAATAAAATAATTTTTTTTATGTAAATTCAGGTAGTTTGATAAAAACTACCTAATTCCGATGAGTAATGCAAAAATCCGCATTAAAATCGGACAAAAAATGTGAAAATGACAAAAATCCCATTTAAATCTCACAAATATGCATTTATTTACCAAAAATCGGTCAAAACTTAAAAATTACTCATTAAAAATAATTTTTTTATGTAAATTCAAGTAGTCTGATGAAAACTACCTAATTCCGATGAGTATTGCAAAAATCTGCACGAAAATCGGACAATAAATGGGAAAATGTCAAAAATCCCATTGAAATTTCTGACTTTTGCCAACCACCGACATAACTGCGCATGCGCAGAGCGCGCTCGGTCGCGCCCTCAGGTGATAGGTGAAAAGGCTTATTCACGATTAGACCTGAAACTGCTTGCAGGTTTGGTTTGCATGTAGTTAAAGACCCCATGGATTGTGTAGTACAATGTACTTTCTTAAAACAATTTTAACAAATGCTGATCTTTTGAATTTTTTAGAAGTAATAAATTGACATAAATAAATGAAATACAGTGAACGCTCTCTAGACGGGACATACTGTAGACGTGCCAGCCCTGTACACGGGACACTTATTCCTGGACCCAAATCGTTTCAATCATTTTTAATACTAAATGCGCCCTATACACGGGCCAGCCCTGTACACGGGACATGGAACACTAGATCCCAGTCCCGTGTATTCAATACCCGCCCTCTAGACTGGCCAAGATCCACTGATTGGTGAAAAAATCATTACTTTTACACTTTTTCATTGCTTTTTTTTTTTTGTGGAAAAATTAATGAAAATGAAAAAGTAATGATTTTTGTGGGTGACGTTTTGAAGGCGGGACACAAGCCAAGTGTCCCGTCTATAGGACATCACCCACAAAAATCATTACTTTTTCACTATATTCAATAAATTTTTTATTTTTTTAAAAAAAATTCTGACACACCAAAACTGACAATCCAAACTGACATAATGACACAGACATACTGACTCTGACAAAATGATAGATAGATAGAATTGAGTTTATAGACGTAAGCGACGACTGAGGTCATACACGTCTTTTAATCTGACTAATATAAATCTGACATAAACAAACACATTTGACCATTGATAATCACTACCTTCGTACATTCCATTGCAGAATGGAATGCAGTCTTACATTATCAAAGAATTGGTCAAAACCACAAAGACAAAAGGCACAGAAGGGAAAGCGGAGCAAAAATAGAAGAAAAGATAGATAACCAGAGGACCCATTAGCACCACTGCAGCGGAAAAACAAAGTGCCACAGTGGAGTACCCAGGGGAGGCCACGAGGAGGCAGGGCTTGGAAGTTTTCTCCCCCCTGACAAAATGAAACCAATATATTAAATCAAGACAAAATAAGAAAAAAGTTTATACAAACTGAAACTGACATACCGACACTGGCATGAAACTGACTCCTTCGCACTACAAATCCCAGCGTAGATAGATAGATAGAATTGAGTTTATAGACGCAAGCGGCGACTTAGGCCATACACGTCTTTTAATCTGACATACTGAAACTGACATACTAAATCTGACCAATATAAATCTGACACAGACAAACACATTTGACCATTGATAGACACTACATTCGTACATTCCATTGCAGAATGGAATGCAGCATTACATTATCAAAAAAATGGTCAAAAACAGAGACAAAAGCCACAGAAGAGAAAGCGGAGCAAAAAAAGGATATAGATAACCAGAGGACCCATTAGCACCACTGCAGCGGAAAAACAAAGTGCCGCAGTGAAGTACCCAGGGGAAGCCACAAGGAGGCTGGGCTTGGAAGTTTTCTCCCCCAATCTCAGCGTACCCCGGCATACCAACCCCGTCGTTTCAACCCCAGCGTTCTGATCCTGGTGTATCCAGCCGGCTCGGCTAATTCGGCTGGCCAGGCGTACTGATCCAGGCATACTAACCCGGGAATACTAATCTAGGGCGTACTAATCCGGGCGTACCGATCTGAGCATACCACCGATCAAATCTGTCCATATAACTGACTTCCTACCACTACTGACTTCCTACTACTATCGACTTCCTACTACTACCGATTTCCTACGACTACCAACTTCCTACCACCGACTTCCCACTACCAACTTCTTCCAGCTGACTTCTGACAACTGACTTATCCCAGCATACCAATCCCAGTGTACCGACCCCGTGGTTTCAACCCCGGCGTACGGGACTGGGTGTCACCGGCCGACCGGGCATACTAATCCGGGCGTACTAATCCAGGCTTACTAATCCAGGCATACCAATCCGGGCTAACAAGCAGCTAAGATCCCAGTGTACTGATTCTAACCCACTACCCACCTGGACAACTCGCTAACATATAGAAAGATAAAATTGAGTTAGCAGACGCAAGCAGCGACTTAGGTCATACACCTCTTTTAATCAAACTCACTAACAAAAATAGAGACAAAAGACAGAAGTAAAAGAGGAGCAAAAAAGACAAGAAGAGACAGATAACCAGAGGACCCATTAGCACCACTGCAGCGGAAAAAGAAAGTGCCACAGCAGAGTGCCCAGGGAAGGCCATGAGGAGGCTGGGCTTGGAAGTTTTCTCCCCAAGACAACCAGAAGCGGTTTCGTTTGTTTACTGTCATAATTAACCCCATGTTTCCATTGCATTACAATTTCTTATAATTTATATTTTATTAATTTTTTTATTACAGCATTACAGCATTCACAATTCTGGGTACTTTTCTAGCAAATGTTACATTTGGTGCACCAGGTAAGCCAAGTATAATAATTTAACAAAAGAATAAGAAAATAAAATCTTTTAATAGGTGTACCAAGATTAATAGTGGCACCAACAGATATTGAACAAAACATTTGACCATTGATAGACACTACACTTGTACATTCCATTGCAGAATAGAATGCAGTCTTACATTATCAAAGAATTGGTCAAAAACACAGACAAATGCCACAGTAAGAAAAGAAGAGCAAAAAATAAAAGAAAAGTTAGATAACCAGACGACCCATTAGCACCAGTCCAGCGGAAAAACAAAGTGTCACAGTGGAGTGCCGAGGGGACAGATAGATAGATAGATAGATAGAATTGAGTTTATAGACGCAAGCGGCGACTTAGGCCATACACATCTTTTAATCTGACATACTGAAACTGACTTACTAAATCTGACCAATATAAATCTGACACAGACAAACACATTTGACCATTGATAAACACTACATTCATACATTCCATTGCAGAATGGAATGCAATATTACATTATCAAAAAAGGTCAAAAACAGAGACAAAAGCCACAGAAGAGAAAGCGGAGCAAAAATAGAAGGATAGATAGATAACCAGAGGACCCATTAGCACCACTGCAGCGGAAAAAGAAAGTGCTGCAATGGAGTATCCAAGGGAAGCCACAAGGAGGCTGAGCTTGGAGGTTTTCTCCCCTGAGCCTAATGGAATAAACCAGAGTCATCAGCCCTCTAGTTGGGACGAAAGCAATCTAGAAGCTAATTTCATTGATTATGTTAACGCAGCTTCAATCGGAATGTATTGCAAAATATTTCATGAGTTTGAGGATTATATTGCAAATGCCACTAAGCAATATGACAATTTTCAAAAACCCTTACAACAAACAAGGAATTAAGAAAATGTATTGTAAATGCTGCAGTTTTTAGCAAAATTGCAAAGAAATCATGCAGTTGGCGATTATCTTAGTAAATCAAAAGATTTTGAGCCGCTTGTTATTTCGTTTCTTTGGGCATGCTTTGGACAGAGATAGATATAGATAGATAGAATTGAGTTTATAGACGCAAGCAGTGACTTAGGCCATACACGGTTAATTCCGTATTAGTTATAAGTTCGCCACCAAAGGGCGCGATTTGCCAAAATCGCACCAATTTAAAATTGAGAAAATAAAGTTTTTATTTATTCATAACTATATTTATATAAATGTGTCTCTTATATTTAGAGGAATATAAGAGTAAAAATATACAATGAATGCTGCAATTCATTGTTTATAGAGAGAGAGAGAGAATTAGGTTTATAGACGCAAGCGGCGACTCAGGCCATACACGTCTTTTAATCTGACATACTGAAACTGACATACTAAATCTGACCAATAAAAGAGAGAGAGAGAGAGGTAGTAAGTAGGTTTCTCTTCGCATTTTCTTTTTTCAAGGTGATGTCCTCTCATCTGAGAAGGCGTTTCTCCTTCTCCGACTCGCGTTAGTATAAAAGCTACTCCAAACTTCTACACATAGAAAAAAAAGGGGCCTTTTACTCCAATTTTGGTGTTTGGAAGCATATTAGTACTTAAAGGAGTAAATGAAACAAAACTACTATAAGAAAGAGAAAAAATTTACTTCAACAAGTAGCTATTTAACACCATCAGGTAGTTTGAAATTGCTTCACTTCAAATCAGAGTGTAATTATTCCATGTTTGAGTATTCCTACTCCATTAACTAAGAGAGTAAATAAGTTGGAGTATACCCATTCCCCGTAGGTGTATTCTTTCTCCATCAAATCAGAGAGTAAACAAGTAGGAGTATAATCATTCCAAATGTGAGTATACCTACTCCATAAAATAAAAGATAGAGACAAGTTAGAGTATAACTATTTTACGTATGAGTATTCATAAGTGGGAATATACTATTTTTATTCTTGATTGACATCACTTACCACTTGATATCAAGTGATGAATGAGGTGGAGAAGTGGTGAATATATAACATTCAGCCTCAGATTCTGTTGGAGTTCCAAGTAGCTTAATGGTAAAGCACCCAACCAGCAATTGGGGGATCTGGGTTCAAGTTTCAGTCCGGTCTCTAATGGAGTCTGGGCTGTTTGTTTTCCACCAAGTATCGATGTTATGAAAACATTAGCCATTGATTTTCCAATCTTATTTCAATGTGTTCTCGTGTTGTTTTCTTAATAATAAGTATGTTTATAAAGAGTAGAACTATTCTTTTTTCAGCTCCTGTTACACCTTAAATATATAATTTTATTCTTTGTTCTGATGGAGTAATTGTATTTCTTTTGCCATTGTTTTACTATTACTCCCCAGACGTGTGCTCAAATCACTAGAATGACAAGAGTATCAGCACAATACTCCTTTAGGGAGACAAAATGCACCATTTCTATTGAGAGTATAATTACTTCAAAAATGGAGTCAGCCATGGGACAAGCGCCATACTCCACAATTGGAGTAAAATGCCCCTTATTTTTCTATGAGTGTAGCACAACTTGGGTAGATACTAAAACTGACATACTGACTCTGACCTCCAATAAATCTGCCACAAACATACTCATTTGACTATTGATAAACACTACAGTCAAGATGCTTTTAGCTGCTTATAAGACTTGCGAATATAAGATATAAGCAGGTATCGAGATTAATTAAATATAATAATGCCACAAGTTATAAGATTAAAATCATCAATATTTTGATATTAGGCAACACAGAACAAAAAGCTCAGTCAACCACTTCAATGAGAGTTCTGTCAATGCTAAATATACATACTTATTTTAATTAATCAATAAGAATAATTAAATCTCAAATTTAAATTCTGAGAGATAGATAAATAGAATTGAGTTTATAGACGCAAGCAACAACTGAGGTCATACACGTCTTTTAATCTGACCAATATAAATCTGACAACAAACACATTTGACCATTGATAAACACTATATTCGTACATTCCATTGCAGAATGGAATGCAGCATTACATTATCAAAAAAATGGTCAAAAACAGAGACAAAAGCCAGAAGAGAAAGTGGAGCAAAAATAGAGAGAGAGAGAGAGAGAGAGAAGTAGGGTTACCGGCGTAAGCGGCAAGCAAAAATAGAAGGTAAGATAGATAACCAGAGGACCCATTTGCACCACTGCAGCGGAAAACAAAGTGCCACAGTGGAGTGCCCAGGGGAGGCCACAAGGAGGCTGGGCCTGGACGTTTCTCCCCCCCCCTCGCAGGACCCAGGGGAAACCACAAGAAAGCTGGGCTTGGAAGTTTTCTCCGCCTCAACTATAGCCATCAGCACTACAACACCAAAACCAAAACCATACACAGGCAGAATTTGACATTGAAAGAAATTATCAATTCAAAGTATACGAATTGATATCACAAAGTCAGAAATAAATGCTACACTCTTACAGTGGAATGTAGTCTTACAATCTCAACATATGTACGATAATAACAAATATACGATAGGGTCGTTTTCGTGTTCAAAATCCTTTACTACGCGAGTAACTCTTGGTATTGTAAAAAATGTCGAAAATCAAATGCAAACACAAATATAATTAATTTTGCCACCTCTCAAAACGACCAGAGCTCTCGTTTAGTGGTCCAGGGGCAACCACGAGGTAGAGAGTTGGATTTTCTGCCCCCACAAAAACAAAAAATGTAACAAACATGGAAAACTCGAATAAAAAATAAAATATAGGATGACAAATTTCGAATTTGGATGACCAAGAATTAGAGCTAACTTCCTCTACTACTGAAGGTTACATAGATGGATAGATAGACAGATAGATAGAATAGAGTTTATAGATGCAAGTGGCGACTTAGGCCATACACGTCTTTTAATCTGTACGTACTTAAACTGACATACTAGATCGGACCTATAATAAATCTGACACAGACAAACACATTCGACCATTGATAAACACTACAATCGTACATTCCATTGCAGAATAGAATGCAGTCTTACATTATCACAGAATTGATCAAAAACACAAAGAACAGAAGCCACAGAAGGGAAAGA
>JH430051.1:132757-148879 GCA_000239455.1 Strigamia maritima
GCAAACACAAATATAATTAATTTTGCCACCTCTCAAAACGACCAGAGCTCTCGTTTAGTGGTCCAGGGGCAACCACGAGGTAGAGAGTTGGATTTTCTGCCCCCACAAAAACAAAAATGTAACAAACATGGAAAACTCGAATAAAAATAAAATATAGGATGACAAATTTCGAATTTGGATGACCAAGAATTAGAGCTAACTTCCTCTACTACTGAAGGTTACATAGATGGATAGATAGACAGATAGATAGAATAGAGTTTATAGATGCAAGTGGCGACTTAGGCCATACACGTCTTTTAATCTGTACATACTTAAACTGACATACTAGATCGGACCTATAATAAATCTGACACAGACAAACACATTCGACCATTGATAAACACTACAATCGTACATTCCATTGCAGAATAGAATGCAGTCTTACATTATCACAGAATTGATCAAAAACACAAAGAACAGAAGCCACAGAAGGGAAAGAGGAGCAAAAAAGAGAAGAGGAGACAGATAAAAACAAAAAAAAAACATTTTTCTTCACACACTATTTTTTCCACAAGTACTGTAACTGCATTTTTGTATATGATTTTCATTAATGTAATTTTTATTTTTATTTTTTATATTAATAGAAATTTTTTAAATTATATTTTTATTACTGAAATAAATCTTAAATATTTAATTATTTATAACAGAACTTTTATATGAATAGAAAAATTTTTTATGTATACTTACTACACTTGGATTCGAACACGAGTCCACTGTGTTGTAAGGTAATGTTATAATCACTGACCTGTGACAACTTACAAGCAGTTAATTTTAGCTTATATAGATTGTGTTTTGTTTTTAAAAATTAAATTAAAAATTAAAACTGCTTCTTCTCAGTTGACACTAAATGTTTAAGGTTTATTTCAGTAATATAATTTCTATTAAAAAAATTTCTATTAATATAAAAAGTGGAACAATGTGTGAAAAAAAATTTTTTTCTGTGCATTTAATTTTTTTTTATTTAAATTTTTTTTTTCAGACACATAAAACGAGTGACAGGATAGCAGCGATGACCACCATTGTTCGACGGCGGTCACCGCCACGGCACAATAGTGGCGGTGAACGCCGTCGAATCGCCACTATCCCTCCGCCTGTTTCGTGCAGCGTCGAACCGATGGCGGTCACCGCCATGGCGGCAATAGTGGCGGTGAACGTCGTCGCACAAACGGCTTCAACCGCCAACCGCCACCTATCTGCTACATGGGAAGTGCTGCACTGGAGTACCCAGGAAAGGCCATGATGGAGGCTGGGCTTGGAAGTTTTCTCCCCCACGAAGGTTACAAAAAGTTACACCTGATTTCCGCTTTTAAAATTAGAATTAAGAGAAGAATTATACAAAATCTGTTTCAACATTTCGTCAGTTTCATCAGTTTCATCGATTCTATCATGGGGGCGAAAAAACTTGAAAAACCGCCATTTTCAAACGCACTAAAAAAACCAAATTCTCAGTCAAAACAGCACGAAACGTATAATTCAATTTAATCGAAATGGAATAAAACATGAACTTAGAAATCGATTACAAACCTTTTTGCAATGCAATGAGGCGAGCATGACCCGACCTACCTCAACGACGGCAAAATTTCCACTGTGACAAAGACAAAGAAGTCACGTGATCAGCACGTAACGGTGGAATCTTGCTATTTGATTGGTTGCCCACCGGATTAGACACAAAATTAAAATTAATTTTTTTTTCAAGATTTAAAACGCAAATAAAAACAAAACAAAGTTAAGGCCGTTATTTTGCTTTTGCAGCAAAGTAATTTATTTTGAATTCCAATGCGCACGTCAGGTTATCTAAATAGCGAATACTCTTTTTACAGTAATAATCCAGCTTTTCCTTTTACCCTGCCTCATCTACAGCTTTTGTCAATTGCTAAAATGATTATATGACATTTTACCCAATCCTGGGGTCAAAAGTGTATTATATAATAATGACGATACCGTTCAGTTATGTGAACCGCCTTCTTTTTGAAAATGGAAATTCGTCTTTATTACCATAGTCGGCCAATCGAACTAACTTTCCATGGACTGCACTGCCACCAACACTTAACTTCTTCCTTTTGCCATCTGTCTTTGCAACATCGGAACGACTAGACCACATCTCTTCATCACCTCGACCTTTAATTTTATTTCGCTCTGGACAGAATCGCTCTTTCAATTCTCGAAACGTTTGCACATAATCAACCTTATCAAAAACCTTGCTAAAATTCTCCATCAAATGTGTCCCCAACAATCGAATATTTTCACACCTGATAAACTCAAACATTTCGATAATAGCCGAGTCTAACAAATTGTACCGACCATTATTCCGCGTAAATGCATCAATAACTGGACGAAATAAATTCCCTTCGATTATGTAATTGTAATAAAACTCATCTTTCGATTGAATTAATCTACGCATGAACCGTAACGCGTCTAAAACAAGAAATTTGTGTTTCGACTCCATGAGAACCAAAACTTTTCGCAAAACATCCTCATTAATAATAATCATGTATTTTTTCATATGAAAATCATGATGCCTAACACAAAACACGAGCAATTTCAACACCAAGCTCAATAACTCAACTATTCGGTAATCCGCATCACTTGTGTATGCTAATAACGGTGCTAATAAAACATGAACGCTGTCCTTGTAGAATAAATTTAAAAAATCCTCCTTTTCCATTCCCATATGTTTTGGATAAATTAAATGACGCAAAATGTCCATCTCGACAGCGCCATCAAAAAACATTCGTTTTATCACGACATTAATCAACAATTCTTTTTTTCGTTGTTGTTGCAGAATATAATTTCGAACAATGCTCGAATTGAATTCAACAATATAGGATAAAATATCAATGCTGGCAGATTGAGTCGTTGGATCGTCCGCACGTAAAGTGACTTCCAAGGCTTCAAGAATGCCAAATCGTGAGGAGATTGTTCTAAAAAAAAATTCTTTTTCAACTGGTTCTTGTAGTTTTTGTGAAAATAAACAAAATTCTTTCAAAAAAAGAACTAAATCACGTTTTTTACCTGCTTCCATTGTATCATCTTTCATCTTGGCGAAAAGTTGACCCAGACTTGTTTCATCTTGAATCAAATTGACGATTCGAATTTTGTTGTAGTAAATAAATGAACTGAGCGCCTCAAACAATGAAGAACTCTGGAAAATCTCATCCCGGATGTATTGGGCTCGATACGTTCGGTGAATTACACTTATTAATTCGGGATTAGAAATTGGTATAGCTTCTTGGAGTTTGGCCATGTTTCGTAAGTGCTCGCGATGAGGCTGATGAACTAAATCTGAATCAAACTCTAAACATCCAACCACGTCGAGAATTAAATCATCCGAAAACATCACTTCGAGCAGAGCTATCTTATTCAATAAGAAAATATTTTTAAAAATTTCGTTCAAATAATTGAGGCCCTCGAAATTCTCCGAATCTTCGCACGCATGAAAAATATTGAGTAATTTCGGTATGTATTTTTCGCTTTTAATGTCCACCGCTATTTTATCCCGTAGAATTGGTTCTGGCAGACAGCAGTCAATCATGGCGTTAATTTCTTCTAAATTACTCAGCTCGCACGTCGGCAGATCATCGGTTCGGAGTGTTTCGACCGTAAACGTTAAGTCAAAGTTTTCGTCGTCCGAGTTGTCAATTAATTCTTGGGTGATGTCTAAGGAGGAAGATTTTTCTTGAATTTGACAAATCTCTTCCCACATTTCAACGCAATTTGATTTTTCCGGAAAATTCAATGCGAAATCAATATCTTCACCTTCCGTCCACACGATAAAACTGTCTCGTTGTATTTCATAATTAATATCTGGCTGTATTTTCGATTCTAGTAATAAAGAAGCGTCAGATTCATTTTGAAGTAATAACGACATGCCTTCTAAGCGCTCGACATGCAAACATGACAATTGACCCGTGCCCCGATTTTCCCATTTGCCTTCGTCATTCATAACGTACAATTTAACGTGTTCCATATCTGCCTTGCAAGTTGTCAGTTTTTAAATTAAATTGATTTGAAATGCTTATATGTAGTACTTAAATAATGATATGTAGACGTAACGTTCCTGTGAATAGTTGATACGTACACATTCCGACATTCCCCAAGTCGTAAAAACGTATTTAATCAATAAATAACACGAAAACTTTTTATGTTAGAAATTCTGTGACCAAAAAAAACAAAAAAACTGGTTTTTAAACGACATTGGATTAAATATGATATGACGAACGAAAGATGACATGGATGCACAAACAATGAGGGGCAACCGTGAGTTTTACGGCTCCAAGTGCGAGGCGAGAGAGAGAGAGAGAGAATAGGGTTTACCGGCGTAAGCGGCAACTACGGCCATACACGCCATTAACTGACAAAAGAGGAGAGACTCACATTAAAACTGACTAATTAACATTGACATACAAAGACAGACACCAAAACGAGGCGAGAGAAGATTTTTAGATATAACAAAAATTAAATGTTAAAATCCCAATTCAATTGACCTAAGACCAATTTTTTATTTCATTTCCACATGAACACCATTTAAGTTTTTTTTATTTGTTTATTTTTATAGAAAAATATGCATAATAACTAATGACCATTGATTGTTTATCAATGGTCAAAGGTCGTATTTGTGGTTGATTTACTATGTCAGTTTCATTTTGTCAGAGCGTATACATTCGTACATTCTATTCCAGAATGGAATGCTGTTTTACATTATCAAATAATTGACCAAAGACAAAAGCCAAAAAAGAGCAAAAATGGAGAGAGATAGATAGAATTGAGTTTACAGACCGCAAGCGGCAACTTAAGCCATTCACACCTTAAATATGGCAAAATGAATCTGCGAGAGAGGAGGCAGAGCATTTTACTAAACCAAGGAAACCTTACGTAAAGAAAAAGAAACAGATTTCTGAACCGAAACCCATGACGCTCATCCGCGATGAATTTTTCTACAAGGAATTGTTTTTTTTCTAGAATGATAATCGCATAAATATGGGAAAAAAACAACATATTGTGAACATATTGTGAAGATAGTAATTGTAAATAAAAAACAAAAAATAGTACATTCGCGAGATAAAAAATACTATTGAGTTTTTCGTAGTCATCGCTCGTCACTTTTAGTTAAGCTAATTCAACTTGAAAGTCGCACGTTTTGTCATTTTCTGCTGCGACTGACGCTCTATTTTCAGATCGGTTTCTATGGCAGTTCTGAAATTTTTGTTTTGTTTTTAAATTTTTTTTAGGTGTATTTTGTGCGAGGGGGATTGGAATTGGGTTTATGTGTGGAATACTTTTTTTCTGCGACGACTTAGGCCATACATGTCTTAAATCTGACCATTGATTGTCTGGGCCTGGGCCTTCGTGGTTTTTTTATAATTTGAATAGTGGCAACAAGCATGTATTAAATGCATTGAAATTCCGTCTTTTATTTTTACAATCATTTCAGGCATATATATATACCACTTCACAGAAAAATGTCACTGCAGAGGCCGAGACGACACCAACTACCTCAACCAAGACTATCTATGGTACTACATTTTACATGGGGATCGCCACTTTATCCTACATTGAGTACTGCTTAGAATTTGTCTTACTGATCATTTCTTTGTGTTCAATTCAACTGAATTAAGATAGATAGATAGAATTGAGTTTATAGAAGCAAGCGGGCATTTGATCATTGATAAACACACATTCGTACATTCCATTGCAGAATGAAACGCAGTCTTACATTATCAAAGAATTGGTCAAAAACACAAAGACAAAAGCCACAGAAGGAAAAGAAGAGCAAAAAAGAAGAAAAGACAGATAACCAGAGGACCCATTAGCACCACTGCAGCGGAAAAACAAAGAGTTACAGTGGAGTACCCAGGGGAGGCCACAAGGAGGCTGGGCTTGGAAGTTTTCTCCCCCGAAAATGATTACGTATTTCGCATTTTTAGTAGGTACCAATTGCCATAGCATGAAACTCTGAACAAATATGATAATTTCTTGATTCTTATCAGACTTGTGAATATAAGATATCAGCAGCTATAACAATGCCACAGGTTATAAGATTAAAAAAGACCGCAGTGCAGTAGCATCAATATTTTGATATTGGACTAATCGTCAGGCATCGACGAGGGGTTAATCATCGGGTGTTTACGATAACGATTACAATAACCCTAATACGTCCCTTCCAAAAATCCCGTAAATCTTGCACTGCAGGACCCAGGAGAGCTGGGCTTGGAAGTTTTCTCCGTCCTACAACACCAAAACCATACACAGGAAAGAAAAATCAATCGGGCAGAATTTTGCATTGAAAGAAAAGAAATTATAAATTCAAATGACACGAATGGATATCACAACGTCAGAAATAAATGCTACACTCGTACAGTGGAATGCAGTCTTACAATTCCAACATATGTGTACGATAATAATAAATACAGACAATGTCAAATGCAAAGACAAAATAATTAAATGCCTTATGGCAAGTAGCCAGTAGTCCAGGGGCAACCACGAGGAGAGTTGGATTTTCTGCCCACACAAAAACAAAAATGTAACAAACATTCGAAAATTCAAATAAAAAATAAATTATTTGACAAAATGACAAAATTCGAATTTAGATGAGAAAGAATCTGATTTTATAGCTTCCTCGGAGCTAACTTTCTCTAATATGAAGGTTGCAAAAAGTTTCACCTGATTTCCGCTGTTATTTTGGAATTTGACACAAAATTGAAATTTTGCTTTTGCAGCAAAGTAATTTATTTTTAATTCCATTGCGCATGTCAGGTTTTCTAAATAGCGACTACTAATCCAGTTTTTTCTTGTACCCTGTCTCAGCAAGCAATAGTTGATGTAGATAAACAGAATATAAAAATTATTGTGATATTGAATTAGGAACTTGTGTAACAAAATAGAAATTACCAGGCCATTGGAAGTGATAAAGTTGTAAAAATTCTAGTGAAAAATTAATCTTTCATCACAATTCCATCCGAGGGTCGGGCTAATCGTCAGGCGTTTGCGTCAGGCGTCAGGCGTCAGGCGTCCAGGTTAGGTTAGGTTAGGTTAGGTTAGTTTAGGTTAGGTTAGGTTAGGTTAGGTTAGGTTAACCTAACCTGACCTAACCTAATGCCTAACCACGACGACTAACCCCTCCTGGACGCCTGATGCCTGACGCCTGACGCCTGACGCCTGACGCAAACGCCTCACGATTAGTCCGACCCTTATATGATTCACCCGCCTGTACCCTTGTGACGGTCGAATCCCGGAAATCGCCTTACTATTTTATCACTAGGTGGCGCTGACCGTTAAGTCGCCCCACATTCAAATAATCTCTATTTATGTTGCCTATCTCTGGTTTCATGCCTAGTTTATTATATTTGATCAGTAAATATTTCATAAGCGTGTTCATATTATGAATTATGGCGAATGATAATATTGTATATTATCATTCTAACATGGGAAGTTATCTTGAGATAGGAATTTACTGTGGTCCTTTGACCACGATACTTACTCTCTTTGGTATGTAGAGGGGAAATTGATCACACCTGTGACCCATTTCTCCCCATAGTGGACGCTCCCATGGGTTGTACTGCTGTCCCATTGGACACAGTCCGACCTCTTGGGGACTGTCCACTATATAAGCCCGTGTAGAGCTCAGTTCCAGTGCCCCTAAAGTTACTTAAAGATATATTTATATGTTGCTAACAGTTACTTGCATTTATGTGGTACAAAAAGCTTTGTTGCTACGAGCCGGCTGGTGCAAAACCGTAAAGACCGTAGTAGTCGTAGCATTTATGTTACGGAAGCCTATGTACCGCAAATATACATTTCAACCTAAACGCATGTAATGACACATCGGTGAGTGATCTTAGTGGGACAGACAGTTATTGACCATTCTATACTCGGTTGTAATAATGATTCCTGAACGCATGTTACTATGCGGAACGTCGAACTTCGACTTAGGCGATGCTGATCGCCAAGTAACACTCATCTACGCTCATTCTCCGGTATTTATAGTATCGTTATGTCTCGTTATCGAGTGATACGATGAAGTCACCGTATCCTCGGATGTCATCTGTCTGGGAACCGCGTCACCTGACACGGTCAGCCCAAACCTTGTGACGATCGTCAACCGTCAGACGGATTGATGGTTTCCTTCTCCTTTAGAACCACTTAGGATACCAGGAACAGAAGCTAGAAGTCTCGTACATTTATATTCATGTAGTTAGCCCCTAATGTTAGTATTAATTGTTGTTACATATTTATGTTCCTCGGTATATTTATTGTTACCATTTATTGTTCATATTAAATATTGTCATGATTTGAGAATCAGGTCTCCCTTTTATTCGTAGTTTGTATTGCAATTTTCCCACGTTTAGTGCGCACTTTATCTCGGCTAGATTTTGTGTGTAAAGCGCCCTCTCCTCGTGGTCACTGACACTAGACAATGCCCTCGGAGAAAGGATCGTCACACCCTGTATTCTTCACCCGAAGAGTGTCCCGTCTACAGGATGTTCAATGTAGGTACTTTTTTTGATTTTTAAATAAAAAAATAATTAAAAAATTCAATATTCATAAAAACACAAAAAAATCTAATTTTAGCCAACTATGCCTGCTAGATTCAGGTGCAGATGCTCGATTATTACGATCAATAGCCAACATGGGTAACAAAATGTCAGAAAATTTCCACGCTTTCATCCCACTTTATTTATAGTTTTGAGTCAGTCGATTAAAAAGCCCGTAAAATTTAAAATCAGAAAATCCAATATGTCTACCATCAATTAGTTAATTAATTAATTAATCTTTATTTTTAATTATTTAATTAATTGTAATTAATTACTTTTCATAAAGGAATGAATATTTTATTTATGTTTAAATTAATTTAGTTTACTGGTTATAATTCGCATGATTTTTACAACAGCCGAGACACATCTTCAAAGTAGTTCGACCATCTTGCACATGACAACATATATCAGTGTTCACCATTCTATTTCTAGGTTTCTTTACGTTTCTACCTAGTTTTTCCATTTGAAAAGAACACATCAATGACTTTGAGTCTTGTAAAGCATTAGAAAAAATGATTGGGTGCGAGATTATTTCGCACGGCTGCAATATCCATTTTGGATGCGGCGATCATCGACTGCAATTCGAGTTGCTCTCGTTCAAGTCGCTCATACTTTTACATCATTTTCCCCAAAGTTCTACGATCTTCATCATCTTGAACCTTTTTCAATCTCCTAATTTCTCTCGCTCTTTCAGAAGCGAAGAAGCAGAAAAAGCGTTTTTCGAAGGTAAAGGACTAGTATTCGAAGAAGCAGAAAAAGCGTTTTTTCAAGGAAGACAACTAGAATTCGGGAATGAAGGGAAAGATACTTTTAATGGCTGGTTGGCTCGGTGCGCAGTTGAAATCAAAGAACTTAAAGACAGGCAGAAGATTGAAAGCGAGAGAATTGAGAAAAAAAGACTTGAGAAAGAGAGAATCGAGAAAAAGAAACTTGAGAAAGAGAGAATCGAGGAAAAGAAACTTGAGAAAGAGAGACTTGAGAAAGAAAAGGTTGAAAAAGAGCGAATTGAAAAAGAAAGAATTGCTGAGAGGGAGAGACTTGAGAAAGAGAAAATTGTAGTCTGCCCTAGTCTTATCAAATTGAGACACGAATGGTATCAAACGGAACCCAGTGTGATTGTAACGATTTTGGTGAAAAATGTAAACCCAGGTGAAATTTCCGTAGAAATTTGCGACAAAACTTTGCGATGCAAAGTACGAGGAAACGTGAGAAGAACGTGAAACGACTATGAATTGAACATTAATTTGGCGCATGAGATTAATCCTGTACGTAGCACGTGGAAAATTCTGTCTTCCAAAATTGAAATTCAAATGAAAAAAATGGAAGCCGGCATGTGGAAAACATTGCACAATGATCAAACTCGAGTTGTTGATGCGAAAAAGAAGAAGAATTGGGACAAGGTTGTCAGTGATTGTACCGAAACTGATGACCAAGATGCAGGATGTGATGAGTTCTTTGCGAACATATTTTCTCAAGGTTCGGATGAAATGAAAAGAGCAATGAACAAATCTTTTGTCGAGTCAGGAGGGAAGAAAGAGTCAAGGGCAAGGCTCCCACTGGAATGGAATGGAAGCAATGGGATGGAAAATCTTTCGATGAATCTAGATTGTGATTTAACTTACTTGTTAATGTGTTTTGATTAGAAGTTTGGATTAATAAAAATTTTGTCTTTAATTTATTTATTTATTTATTATTTTACTATTTTTTCTTATGTTTTCATACAAATCGATGCTGTGTGTGTAAACCGAGGTGTAAACTCAATTTATCTATTTTATAAACAACCTATTTTCATAAAAAAATTAAAAAATAAATAAAATCAAAAAAAAATTGAGAACAGCATCTGGGATTCCCAGGCGGTCACCCATCCAAGTACTAACCAGACCCGATGCTGCTTAACTTCGGGGATCGGACGAGAACCGGTGTTTTCAGCATGGTATGGCAGTTCTCATCTTCCAAAGTAAAAAACACTTTAGATAAAATATAAAAATAACAACGAAATAAAATGAAAATGTTTTTATTATTATTTTAAAAAGAAAGCAGGATCGATATGCGCAGAATATGGTATATAAGTGCTGTTCTTGCCTGTAACCCGTGTCATTTGTTACGCGGTGATGATTCAGTGTGTCTGCAGTTGAATTGAATTACATTAATTGTGCGTAAACCAGCAAAATGTAGTTATTTAACAATAGCCGTAAGTCAGTAGTGAACTAATTCATAAACTGTATTTTTTTTTTTAAAATTAGGTTTTACCGTATTAAATTTCCAAGTTTTCAAAATAATATTTTCTATATTTATTTCCCGAACATTTATTTTCATTTATTTTTCATATATTTTCTAAAATTTTCTAAAAATTCTCTAAATTATTTTCTAAAAATTCTCTAAATTATTTTCTAAAAATTCTCTAAATTATTTTCTAAAAATTCTCTAAATTATTTTCTAAAAATTCTCTAAATTATTTTCTAAAAATTCTCTAAATTATTTTCTAAAAATTCTCTAAATTATTTTCTAAAAATTCTCTAAATTATTTTCTAAAAATTCTCTAAATTATTTTCTAAAAATTCTCTAAATTATGTTCTAAAAATTCTCTAAATTATGTTCTAAAAATTCTCTAAATTATTTTCTAAAAAATTCTCTAAATTATTTTCTAAAATTCCAGTGTTCTCAGCATGGTATGGCAGTTCTCATCTTTCAAAGTAAAAAACACATTAGATAAAATATGAAAATAACAACGAAATAAAATGAAAATGTTTTTGAAGAAAAGAAAGCAGGATCGAGATATGGGTCGTGTTTATATGCGCAGAATATGGTACATAACTCAATTTGTCTATTTCATAAACAAAACTCGAGGCCATTTTCATAAAGATTTAAAATAAATAAATAAATAAAATCTAAATAAAATAGAGAACAGCTATGCAGCGCGCAAAAAAATATACCGCAAAAAAACAGAAACGCACAAACAGAAACGCAAAAATTGTAATTTTTTTTTGCATTTTTTTTTAAACAGGTGGTATAAAAGACAAACAAAAAAAATAATTTAATTTAATAATAATAATTAATAATAAAATAATTTAATAAAAATTGTGTTACAAGTAAGAATATTTACAGGAATTGAAGATTGAATTTGATTTTCTATAATAAAATTTTTGTGCTATTTTATTTTTTTTATTTTTTTTTTTTTGCTTTTCTTTTTTTTTGCGTTTTTTTTTTGCGTTTTTTTTTGCGTTTTTTTTTTGCGTTTTTTTTTGCGTTTCTTTTTTTTTGCATTTCTTTTTTTTTGCATTTAATTTTTTGTGTTTCATTTAATCAGGCGGTATGAAATGCAAAAAATTAATTAAATTTAAAATAAAACTTTTGCGGTATATTTTTTTGCGCGCTCGACTCCCTCCCAAAAGAAAGCAGAGTCGAGATATGGGTCTGTGTTTATATGTGCCGAATATGATATATAAGTGCTTTTCTTGCCCGTAGCCCGTGTCATTTGTTGCGTGGTGATGATTCAAGTGTGTCTGCAGTTGAATTAAATTACATTACAACAATATATAATTTTTTTTTTCATTATTGTTACCTATTAAATCAATGGCGATGTATCGATGCTCAGAAAGAGTAATTTCCCAGTAAGTTTTCAAACCAATTTTTATTTTATTTTCTATCAACGTTCCTGTATACCAGTTTTGAAGGTTTTACAAAGACGAATAATCGTCTGGAAGGTCACGGAGTAGTTTACTTCGTCAATGGCAGCAGTTACGACGGTCACATGAGCAGTGGCACGCTACATGGTCAAGGAAAATATGCCTGGAAAGATGGAGTTGTCTACAAAGGCGATTTTGAAAATGGACGAATAAGCGGCAAAGGGAGGTACGAGTGGCCCGACGGAAGTTGGTATTCAGGCCAAGTGAAAAATGGAAGAAAACACGGCCACGGTTCTTATTGCGACGGAACTCAATTCGTGTTTTACGTTGGCAACTGGAAAAACGACAGAAAACACGGACAGGCAAATATACATACATAAAATGCAGTCTAACCTCGTTATAGTGACTTTTCGTTAAAAGAAGTTTTGCGTAAATAGTGGTTTCTCAAATGTAATATTCCAAGAGCTAGGGAGATTATCAAATAATCATACGAGTACAAGTTGAATGCAAGTACTCGTATGATTATTTGATATTAATCTTCCGTGATCGAAGGGTATTCAGGAATAGAATTTCAATGAATTCTAAAAATTGGTGGTGTTTTGCTGCCATTCAGAAATAAACTTCGCGAGAAACACTAAGCGTCAAGAATGATTCTCAAGTGAGAAGCTGAGACATGATTGACCAACAATTGAGCTTGGGCCAATAGTGTGCCTCGTTACACGTGAGGCTTTGGACTAATAGCGGTTTTTCTTTCTCAGCAGTTTTTCATAACGATTTTCCGGTTTTTTGGAAAAACAGTTTTTCGTATAGGCGCTTTTTTGAAAAAGTTATAAGTGTTTTTACTACAAGTGTCTTATTTCACTATAAGCGGTTCTTCGCCATAAGCGGTTCTTCGCCATAAGCTGTTCTTCGCCGTAAGCGGTTCTTCGCCGTAAGCGGTTTTTCGCCGTAAGCGGTTTTCGCCGTAAGCGGTTTTCGCCGTAAGCGGTTTTCGCCGTAAGCGGTTTTCGCCGTAAGCGGTTTTCGCCGTAAGCGGTTTTTCGCCGTAAGCGGTTTTCGCCGTAAGCGGTTTTCGCCGTAAGCGGTTTTCGCCGTAAGCGGTTTTCGCCGTAAGCGGTTTTCGCCGTAAGCGGTTTTTCGCCGTAAGCGGTTTTTCGCCGTAAGCGGTTTTTCGCCGTAAGCGGTTTTTCGCCGTAAGCGGTTTTTCGCCGTAAGCGGTTTTTCGCCGTAAGCGGTTTTTCGCCGTAAGCGGTTTTAAGTAATTTTTTGCTATAAGCGGTTTTTCAAGCGAGTTTGTTATAACAAGAGACTTAATTAGGCGATTTAATTATTTTATTGGTCAGGGGCGGTTGGATTACAATGCGGAAGGAACGTGGTACTACAGTGGTGAGTGGGCCGATGGTAAACGCAACGGTTGCGGTGTTCAACATTTTGAATCGGGAAGTATTTATAACGGCGAATGGCGCGATGGATTTGCGCATGGTTTGGGTACCATGTATTCTTGTAGAGCCGACCAATTGTATGAAGGGATGTGGCGAAGAGGACAGAGAGTAAATATCAACATCAATATCAATTTTTTTTATTTATTTTATTTAGTTATTTATTTTTTTTCATGTAGCACGGCCATGGAGAACAGTACTGGTTGATGGAACCATCTCCTAGTGTGTGTTTGTTTCAACACCACATGTATAAAGGCGAATGGGTCAATGATAAACGATCTGGATTCGGAATATTCATTTACGCCGATGGATCCAAATATGAAGGATATTGGAAAGATGATAGAAAATCCGGAAATGGAATATTTTTCCATAAAAATGGCGCTCGTTTCACGTATGATTTTGACGAGGATAAAATTATAGCAAAAGTGGAGGTGAATGGCAGGAAAGCGATCGGACCATTCCACGTTTTGAAAGATGATGGTGTGTTGTTGTTCTGTCCCGATTTGGACATGGCTTTGCCTGATTTGGACGAATACGATTGGAAACCTGAAAAACAAATAGTAATGAATAGAAGCCGGAAAAATGCACATAAAAATATTATTTTGCATATTTTGCCAAATTCGCCGAAAAATGCATATTTTTATGGAGGGCCGTTAGTGCCAATATTCGATCACATTTATGCTACGTCAAATAAGCATGTCATGTAAACCAATCATGCATAAATGACATTTATAACTTGATTTATGAATACATAGCATGCATAAACATCATGCATAAACGTCATGCATAAACATCATGCATAATCTTCATGCATAAACATCATGCATAAACATCATGCATAAACATCATGCATAACCATCATGCATAACCATCATGCATAAACATCATGCATAATCGTCATGCATAAACTATTTTATTCTTTTAGTTACCAATTTTACCACTTGGCGGCGTCTTCATAACCCAGTTCCAGATCAAATGTCTGTGATGTCACATCACCACATCAAAGCTTATATTATGCTCATCGACTACTCAGCCTGGCTTAACAAGCGGTTTCCTGGTGATCATGCATTTATCTTTAGATTTGGATTTGTATGAGCAGATTTCTAGTGTAGACTAATCTAACAGCAAACAAAACTAGGTTATCTTTTGGCAATAGGAAATAAATTAAAAAATAAATAAATTAATTAATTAATAAATTAATTAATAAATTAATTAATAAATTAATTAATTTGAAAAATAAAAATCAAGACAGATGAACGTTATTTAGTTTTTTTAGGTTGGGACAAAACGCAGGGCCCCCCCCCCCCCCCATGCCATGGCCTACACCAATTTTTTTTGTTTTTTAATGCTTTTTTTAAAAAACTACTATGGTAGCACTGACATCATTGTGGGCAAAAGATGAACTGATTTCGGGACGCTGGCCAACCAACAGTTTTGGGTGTCTCTGCTAGTAGTTTTCTTTTTTTTTAAAAAAAAACCTGGTATAGTTTCATAGGGTACGAAAAATGATTTTGGCGGATGGCGGAATGAAATTTAATACATAAAATGTAATGATCACAAAAAATAAAATTTAATTATAAAAATTTAAAAAAATACTGGAGGATAAAACTTAATGATCACAAAAAATAAAATGTAATGATAAAAAATTCCAAAAATCACAGAATAAGGTACAATTTCCGTTGGCTGATTACATTTTCTCTGTATTGTCGCGTGACTCGTGGGGAAACAGAGCCAGCGACAATGCGGGTTTGGAAATATTCTTAGGATAATTCGTAGCTCATTTAGGAACCTTCCTTAAAGCCCCTTTCGTGAATCACGCAATTACGCAGTCATTCCGGATAGTACGCAATCAAGACACGTTTAGGTTTAAAACCCTAAAAAAACTAAAATGACGTTCACCTGTCTTGATTTTTATTTTTTCAAATTAATCTATTAATTAGTTAATTAATTTAGTTTTTAGTTTATTTCCTATTGCCAAAAGATAACCTAGTTTTGTTTGCTGTTAGATTAGTCTACACTAGAAATCTGCTCATACAAATCCAAATCTCAAGATAAATGCATGATCACCAGGAAACCGCTTGTTAAGCCAGGCTGAGTAGTCGATGAGCATAATATAAGCTTTGATGTGGTGATGTGACATCACAGACATTTGATCTGGAACTGGGTTATGAAGTCGCCGCCAAGTGGTAAAATTGGTAACTAAAAGAATAAAATAGTTTATGCATGACGATTATGCATGATGTTTATGCATGACGTTTGTGCATGAAGTTTATGCATATTGTTTATGCATGATGTCATTTATGCATGATGTTTATGCATGATGGTTATGCATGATGGTTATGCATGATGTTTATGCATGATGTTTATGCATGATGATTATGCATGATGTTTATGCATGACGTTTATGCATGATGTTTATGCATGCTATGTATTGATAAATCAAGTTATAAATGTCATTTATGCATGATTAGTTTACATGACATTCTT
>JH430051.1:148948-166835 GCA_000239455.1 Strigamia maritima
AAAAAAAAAAAAAAAATTTGAATATATTTTTGAAATTTTTTAATTAAAAAATAAAATTTTATTTTGCCAAATTTTTATTAAATTTTTTTGAAAAATGTCGTTAATTTGTTATTGTACCACGTGATTTAACATAAAAAAAATTATTTTGCACATTTAGTCAATTGTTGCATATTTTAATTTGCATAAATATCCGGCCTTTAGTGATGAAACTCACAAATTTTTTGATTGATTAATTAATTAAAAGTAGATGCGGAATTTGATTCTGTCAAAAATAACGAGTTTGCGGTCGATTTATTACGTCTACAGCGGATTGGGTAAAACTACAGACTCGATTTCTGCTGGGGTTTTAGATTGTATGAGGTTTTTACAAATGTGTCGTGATGTGCAACTGGATCGGTTCGGTTGGTCTCTGGGACGAGTGATGAATGCGTTGAGTAAGATTTGTTTTATAAGAATTCTAATGATTTTTATTTGTTTTTTTATATTATTTCTTGAAGAAACTGGCTCGAATCGGATTAATTGGGCGCAAAAAAAACTCATCCCGTGGAAATTTGTCCGTAAATTAATTATTCTGTCCTATAGATTGTTTAATGATAATTGCAACAAGAAGATTTCAGCGGTTAATTGCTTCAATTTGTTTATAACAAATCACATTGAACGCTGGAGCAAGGAATTTCACGGTTAATACTTCTAAAATAACTTATTGTATTACAAATTTTATTGTATTCATAAATTCTAGGCGTTTTGTTTGCGGATCCTGATCGAACACCTTTTATAATCGATTACATTGATTCAATGTGCAGTTTTTATCAAAGAGTTTGTGCCGCTTATCAGGTTCATACCGAAAAAAAAAAGAGAGAAAATTAAGTTTATAGAAGCAAGCGGCAATAACTTAGGCCATACACGTCTTTAATCTGACAAAATGAAACTGACATACTAAAAAAAATTAGAAATTATTTTTAGTACCGTACGGTAATATCTTTTAATTTTGTTAATTTCAGTCTGGAGACCAAAATAAAAACATCAGCGCGCGACATTTCTTATGGTTCATCAAAGAGACGGGTTTGCTGGGAGTGGGCAATCTAAGGATCAAGAATTTAGTTGCATTACTCGCCAACCTGATGCCATGTTTTAAGACTGACGGTTTCTACGATTTTGATTTAGAGGTACGGTATTAATGAAAATTTCCATGCCCAGCCTTTTTGTGGCTTCCACAGGGTACATCACTGTACAACTGCTTGCCAAAAATGGAAACAAGCACTTTTTAAAGTCAGAAAAATGGAAATTTCTTAAAAGCTGTAATAGTGACAGACAAATGGTTTTAAGAGGATCTATAGAAATGGTAGAGCTATCATTTTGTGTAAAATTTTTAAAGATTTTGCCAAGGAGTTGTAGCTATATGTTTTTCCGGGAGTTAATGGGTTCTCTGGTTATGTTTTTCCATCTTCTTCCTTCTTTTTTTTTTGCTTCTCTTTTCTTTCTGACGATTTTGTCTTTGTGTTTTTGACCATTTCTTTGATAATGTAAGACTGGATTTTCATTCCAATTGCAAATGTCGGGTTTTTCAAATGTATTTTCAACAAATGTTGCTATTTCAGTAAAAATAGACATTTATTTATTAATTTTTATATTTTTTAATTTTCAGATGACTTTTTTGGATTTTATTGACTCAATCTTGTTGATAGGCGACGCTTTTTATTCAGATTTGACCTTAAGTCAATCAAAAGAGATCTGCGGTCGATACACTTTGACCGAAAGTTCAGAAAAACTGTTTAAAGACAACATAGGCAAACAACTGGGAAAAACCAGCGTGAGCAAAGTCATGTATCGCATTTTACTCTTTAAAGACATGATACCTGCCACTTTAACCCAACCATCGGTGCATGTCGACAACAAAATTCTAACGCGAGCAAAAGATAAATCAATTTTGACCACAGAAACCGATCGACCAGATGCAGCAGTAATAAATGATTAAAGGGTTTATGACATCAGATTTTTCTATTGATCCATTGGATTAAGAAGCATCATTTAAAACCCTTAAATAATTTTTTAGAGTTTTTTTTTGAAAAATATTAAAGGTTTAAAACCCAATGTTGAAGTTGTGAAAAGGAGCGACGAGAGTATGAGAGTATGAAAAAGTGAGAGATAAAAGCGAGACCAAATCGAGAATTTGTGCAATTGTTACAAGTTGTGACATAAACTCTATGTATCTATATATGTAGAAGCAGAAGTACATAAACTCTAAGGAGAGTTTATGTACTTCTGATAGAAGGAGGTTTCTGTCCGTTACGTATACAGTGCTCCAGCTTTGATTTCCGCTTTTCGCCACTAGATGGCCGCATTAAAATTGTTAAGAAACTTGACCAAAAATTATGTTACTGTATTCATTTTAAAGGGAATTTTATGCTGATTATGAAAATCTTAATATTTTTTACAATCGACCTCGGGAAACCTGATTTTTGGGCGTTTTTTGATCCCAAACATGTGCTGGGATTTTGATGATTTTCGGGATTGGGTTAATTTTACGGGATTGACAAAATTTTGTTGATTTCATGGGATTTTAAACGGGATTTTAGGGGTTAAACGGGATTTGATGGGTCATTGGTGATGGGGTTTTGGTGATTTAACGGGATTTGACGGACAGAAATCATCTTTATATACAGAATACCGGAAGCCAAGCAAGGGGCTACCAGCTTGTTTAACAAAGTAAATACTGTGACATCAGAAACAACGCCCTGTCAGCGGTGACCAACAATGTCTTCATCAAGCTCAAATAAGCTGTTTGAAATACAAAATAATTTTTCTAAAGGTGATCCGAAAACTTTTTTAAAAAAATAAAAATCATTTCGGCCATTTTAAAGGATGGTGAAAATTATTTAGCTATAAAATATCTGATGTCGTAAACCCTTTAAACCAAAAAATAAAAAATCGATTTTAAAATTTTTTATCCCTTTTTCATAGACGGTTCCAGGAACTATATCGCAAAGCGAAACATCCAGTTCTGAAGGCAATTTGTACACAAACGTTATGAGACATTTCTCGTTCGACAAATTGGGCGACTTGACTGGGACGCAAGAACGAGATATCTGGGTGTTTAAATTGCGGCGTTTCCTCGACCACGTGTTTCTACCCGTCGCACATATCTGGATGGTAATTCACGCCAAAATGGATTGGGAGCGGCACGTCGAAGCCGATTTGGCTGCGGTTGAATCGTTCAGCAATATCATATTACCTGACGGTGGTCCCAGCACCATCTGGTTTGACGAATCGTAATTAATTTTTGTAAATAAATTTTCATTGTTAGTTGTTTATTGTTTATTGTTGAAAATAAAAATTTGGGAGAGTGAAAAAAATGGAAGATGCACAACACGGATTACTTTATCGAGTTTCGTCGAGAAACAGTGCGAAACCGGTCATGAAATTACACGATGGTGGATGTTTGATTACTACCCATAATCCGCATTATATGCCATCGGCGTCAATTCCAGGGTATAGAAAAATAATTCGATATTCAATTTGATGTTTTATTTTGAGTTTTGCAGGTATACCGGTCATTGTCCCGGGTATAATTTCCGTGCGGGAAAAACTCATGCGGATAATTTCGGATTGTTTGAGAAAGATGAAAGGGAAGAGATGTTTCAGAATGGGTTCAAACTGAAACCCGTAAGTGTAAAAAAAAATTTAGAAAAAATATATTTATTTGATCTTTAATCAATTATAGGGTACAGTTTTATCGTATAATCGCAAACCGATGCAATATTTGCATCGCCGTGGGTCAGCTAGACTCACACAGGTTGATTACTCACGTTATGAACGCACGTTTAATTTCTATGAGGTATTATTACATAATGTGTGATTGTGATACAGAGGATGTTTTAGGAAAACGAGCCCCTATAAATTTATTCTAAGTTATTCCAAGGATAGCTGGATTAATGGTTTTATAGGGGATAATCACATAATTTTTGACCTTAAAACGACCCTTCGAGGTATTGGTAATGCTATCTCGGAAACCGTGCATTGTAGCTGCCAAGTTCTAATTAGAAAGTTGTAGATCATGGTTTAATTGGTCTAAAAACATAATTTAATGAAAATATTCAGACAGAAAACACGCAGAAAACTTGCAAAAAAAATCTGGTTTACTTAAAAATAACATTTAAGCCATTGATTTCTAACTTTACTTAAAAATAACATCTTTTTGCCTCAAGACATCACATGTCACAAAGAAAGAATTTATTTTTATTTTGGAGTAAACCATTTTTTTTTTTTTTAAAAAAAAACTTGACTTTCTGCAAGTTTTTTTGCATGATTTCTGATTTTCAATTTTTCTCATATTTTTCGTGCTATGTGATGTCATGAAGCATTATTTTGAGTTTTTTTTTTTTATTGACTTGATCTTCTCTGAAGTTTATACATGTTTTCTGCCTTCAATAATTTTTATTAAATTATGTTTTTAGACTAAATAGACCATGCTCTACAACTTTCTAATTGGAACTTGGCAGCTATAATGCACGGTTTTCGAGATATAGCATTGCGATTACCTTGAAGGATCGTTTCAATGTCAAAGATCATGTAACCAATCTCTTCATCATGACCCATACAAAACCATAATGACCACACTCATAGAAAAAATGTTTCCGTTTTACTCCATTTTGTCCCATGGCCAACTCTCACATTTAAAAGAGTAATAATACTTTAATTTCAGAGTTTTGATATTCTATTTCAAAGTATTGTTACTTCAAAAATGGAGTTTTTCACACACAAAACTCTCGTTTTGGAGCACCATTACTCTGATTATGGAGTTGGCCACAGGACAATGCATAACTCCAGAAATGGAGTAAAATGGCGACTTTTTTTCTGAGTGCAGGCACCGACCTACTCCCAACTTGGAGAAATTTACAGTGGCCCGTTTTCGTAAAACACTCTGTATATCTAGACACAATACAATACATCGTAAACTATTTAACATTTAATTGCGACATACAGTATTGCGATATCGCAGTATTTTCACGTTATGAAGATGGGGGATGATGTTGTGTTTGTTTTTTTCTTCTTTTTTTTTTTGAAAAACTGCGATTTTTTTTCGAAATATTCCAATTCAATTTGCTAGTAATGATATCGAGAATGTAAAGACTAAACACATACGCAATTATTTTTTACGTGATTGAATATACAAAAAAATCGCAATGTATTGCAAAACAATGCTAATTTACATTTAACTCATTGATTCTTTTTATTTATTTATTTATTTATTTATTTATTTATTTATTTTATTATTTTTTTTTAGAAAGCTCAAGAACATCGGGACAGTTACCGAGACTTGACCGGTACTCTTGCCAAAATAAAGCGTTTTCAGGTTCCTAAACAAAATCGAGAAGCTTGGAAACCACAATAGTTAATTTTAATTTTAATTAATCATACTAAAACATCAATTCATTTAATCTTTATACTCCTTTTTTTTCAATCCTAGTCCTTTCGATAGTTATTATTTGCACCACAACCGTGCACCCGACAGCAAAGTCAATTTTTTCGACCGATTTCACCCGTCCCGTCTATACGCCCCTCGTCCACCACTCAACTACGACTCGAATCCACTAAAACACCTTTTATACAGCACGCAATAAAAAAAATACTCGAAGTTAATCAAATTTTATAAACAAAATAATAAAAAAAAAATATTTATTCTTTTTAATGGATGATGGCTCGATTATTGAAATCTCTCTGTAAAATTCGTAACAATTCTTCACCGCTATACTCTTGTAGTAATGGATTTCTTGAGATCTGAATATAAAAATTAGTATAATAATAATTAATGGTTTTTATTTTTTAACCGGTTTATCATCATCATCATCACAGTCGTCGTAAATAAATTGCCACATGTGAGTTGCCGATGCGCTGCTCACCGCGTAAGCACAGACCCAACTCAAGATGAATTTATCCGTTAGGCGCATCATACACGAAGCAGTCATCCAGAAAATGGCGTAACAAGTCAATTGCACGACCAACATTCGTCGTAACATATCGGGTGTAACATATAGCAAAACACCGCCCGGAGAAATGCAGCTAGGACAAAATATCATCGTTTTTAAAAATTCATCGTTTGCAACTTTCCAGCAACAATATAATATACATATTGTACATATTATTGTATAACAACGAGTGTAACGAGTATAACAATTATTATGTAATAATTAGGGATGTATACCGAATAGTAAATTCACCGAATATCAAATACCGAATTTTCAAGTAACCGAATACCGAATATATTCGGCCGAATAGTTGCCGAATATTTTTAAAAACTTAAAAAATCAAAATTTTGAAGATTAGAGGAAAAATGTTAAAAAATCTCAAATTTCGCAGGAAAAACATTAAAAAATCTCAAATTTCGCGGAAAAACATTAAAAAATCTCAAATTTCGCAGGAAAAACATTAAAAAATCTCAAATTTCGCAGGAAAAACATTAAAAAATTTCAAATTTTGCATTAATGAACGGAAAAACATTAAAAAATCTCAAATTTCGCAGGAAAAACATTAAAAAATTTCAAATTTTGCATTAATGAACGGAAAAACATTAAAAAATCGTATTATTGAGCGGAAAAACATTAAAAAATCTCAAATTTCGCATTAATGAGCGGAAAAACATTAAAAAATCTCAAATTTCGCATTAATGAGCGGAAAAACATTAAAAAATCTCATATTTCGGACCAAAATATAGCAAAAATTGATAAAACCTACCGTATAGCAAAATTAACAAAACCAAAACTTATAGCAAAATTAATTAAAATCAACAAAAATAAAGCAATATCAATTAAAATCAATTAAAAAATAAAGCAAAATTGATTAACAATAAATAAAATAAATCTATTATTAATAAATTTAATGCAAATAAAAGTACTAAACGCCCTCCCTAGAGGTCGTTATTAGTTTGACTGACGTTAATTAGCTGTCAAAGCATGTATTAGGACTTCTACTTGAACCAACACACATCAGTTTACTTCTTGTTTACAGATACCTCGAATTGAATGGCGGAATTGAATGAAAACGCATTGGACTATGAAGAAAGTGAAAGTCTTATCAAGGACGATGATAATGTCGAAGATATCGAAACAAAAGAAGAAGATAATGGGGATAGTATCGACTTGGATGTGTTCAAACTTCGTGCGAAGGAAATGGAAGACGAAACTGCTAAGTTAAAGGAATTACAAGTCGAAATTGAAAAGCATAGTCGTGGCGAACCATCTGATTTTCAATCGCCAATAGAAGATGTCGAGCAATCGGATGCGAGATCGATATATATCGGAAATGTGGATTACGAAGCGACAGCTGAGGAATTGGAAAGACATTTTTTGGGATGTGGAGCTGTTAATCGGGTGACAATATTGGCTAACAAGTATACTGGTCATCCTAAGGGATTTGCATATATCGAATTTGCTGATTTGGATTCGGTTTCGGTGGCTTTGGCTATGGATGAATCTCTTTTTCGGGGGCGATTGATTAAAGTTAGTGCGAAACGGACTAATCGACCCGGGATTTATTCGGCGACGAACAGGCCACCTAGAGGATATTATCGAAGACCGTATAGAGGCAGGGGTTATGAAATGCGGGGTTATGGTCGGAGATTCAGGAATGCGAGATGGGTTTCGCCGTATAGTTATTAGTGAGGATAATTAATTTCACTTAGGAAGTTTGAAAATTGTTTGGAATAATAATAATAGTAAGAAAGTTAAAAATTATGTGTATATTAAAAAATTAGTTTATTTAATTGTTTCTCTATAATTTTATGTTCAATTTGTGAAATTTTAAATTTAAAAATAATACTCGTGCTTACAAAAATTTTTTGTTGCTGTACTCTCCATGATCCATTAGGAAAACAATAATTTAAAATAAAAAAAAAAAAAATTAAATAATATTTTGTATTTAATTTGTGAAATTTTAAATTAGAAAACACTCTTGTGTAATTGTACTGCCTGTTTGGAAAACGGTAATCATTGAATGACAGAAAATTACCAAATTACCATCGAAAAATATTAGATAATTTTTTTTTTAAAAAAAAAAAACTTGGAAAATTTTGATATTTTTGATATTGTTTGGTAATTTTGATATTTTTGATTATTTTTTTGATATTTTCGATATTTTTTTAATAATTTTGATATTTTCGATATTTTTTTAATAATTTTGATATTTTCGATATTTTTTAGTAATTTTGATAATTTCGACATTTTTTGGTAATTTTGATATTTTCGATATTTTTTTTGGTAATTTTGATATTTTTTAATAATTTTGATATTTTCTACATTTTTTGGTAATTTTGACATTTTCGATAATTTTTGGTAATCTTGACATTTTCGATATTTTTTTGTGGTAATTTTGATATTTTCGATATTTTTTTTGGTAATTTTGACATTTTCGATAATTTTTGGTAATCTTGACATTTTCGATATTTTTTGTGGTAATTTTGATATTTTCGATATTTTTTTGGTAATTTTGACATTTTCGATAATTTTTGGTAATCTTGACATTTTCGATATTTTTTTGTGGTAATTTTGATATTTTCCTTATTTTTTTGTGGTAATTTTGATATTTTCCTTATTTTTTTGTGGTAATTTTGATATTTTGGCATTTAATATTTAAGCAATCGTATTAATATTGACTACCGGTATTGCCAGAAATGACGTTTTGGTACCAAAAATAATGCTAAAATCTCTAATAACTGACTTGAATATTTCAGCCAAATAGTGCATCAAGCTACAGAGACTAAAAGAGAAAGAATTTTTAATTTTGTTTACCGGTGACCATACCGCCCTAAACTGACAAAAGTATCCTATATATTGTTTTGTTAAAAAAAAAATGCATTACGGTAATGTATAAAAACAATACATCACGTTTGCATGCGCATTAAATTGTTGGTCTGTCAAATCTAGTATTAATACAGCTTGGTCTTGTTCCAAAAGAGTTTAAAGTTAATTCTTTTCTCCATCCGTTGGTTCTTTATAGTTGTACCGTTTGATTTACTCATTTTGCGACACAAACATGGTTTGGCATATACCAGGAATCCGTATGCCATTGAGTGTGGTTGTACCGAATTCGGCTGCCGCATCAAATAAGGCCCCAGAACGTGGCCATTGGGGATCAAAAGCGGAATTCATTTTATCATGTGTCGGAATGTCTGTTGGAATGGGGAATGTATGGAGATTTCCATACCAGGTGTTCAAGAACGGCGGAGGTAATAAAAGAGGTGTAAAAAATGTTTTATTTTATTCTCATAAGTATCAAATTCAAAATTCCAGCGGTTTTTTTAGTTCCTTATATTATCCTCTTGATTTTGGTTGGCAAACCGATGTATTACGCCGAATGTATTATTGGTCAATTCTCCAACTTGGGTCCTGTGGCAGTTTACAAATTTTGTCCACCAATGAAAGGTGATGTATATGTTATATTGTTATATTGTTATACTGATATATTGTACTGACGTTTCAATATTAATAGTCCACTTAAGAATTTCTATTGATGTATTGTGTTATATGAATAGGTGTTGGTATTGCTGCATCCATTGTAAGCATGTTTGTAGCTCTTTACTATAACATGTTTATGGTATATGCCCTGATTTACTTCGTCTTCTGCTTTTCACCTACGTTACCATGGAGTGAATGTGGTCTTTGGGGAGGTCCAGATGATAAGTGTTACATCAGAGGAACTGTGAGTATATATATATCGATAACAAAATCAGTTCCAGCAATAGTCTCGGCTTATGGCTATGCGATATTGTGAGATGAAATATTGCAATTTTAGAAGTGATATGATTTATCTGTGATGTCAATTTGAAAATATCGATTACCGTATAAAACCCCGCATTAGCCCACATGCGTATTTAAGCCCAGAGCTACCGCTTGACTTTTTATCGCAGGTCAAAAATGGCGTTTTTCGATTATAAGTACATTAAAACCAATAGGCTTATATGCGGATATAAGCCCATGTGCGTATTTAAGCTCAGAGCTAAAAATCGGCTCGCTTGACTTTTTTTGGAGGTAAAAAATGGCGGTGCTTCGATAATAAGCCCATGGGTGCTAATGCGGGGTTTTATGGTGTGGTGACCTAAATGGGTCCACTCAGGAATATATCCTGTCATTATTTATAACGAGAATTCTAATTTATATGTAAATATATTTAGTCTTAAGTTAGGCCTAAATTGTAAAGTGTAAATAATTAAGTGTACAATTATTATAGTTATTATTAGAAAATAAGTGTTTTGGTGAAGTGTGATCATTACTAAAGATTACCTGTTGGGTTTTGGTAATGATTTGGCTCTATTTGGAGTCACTTGTGAATAATTCACAATATTATTTGGTGTCGTTTCCTGCACTAATTGAGGGCTGATGCAACAGGATGTTGCCAGCTCTGCCCACTTTGGGGGAGGCTGAGTGCTTTGGCTCTGATGAACCATGCCAGCTCAGCAGATGTTTCATTGTTGAGATCGATTAGTGTACTGGCGCATCCTACTGTGCAAGGAAAAGACATCACCAAACATCCTGTCTGAGCTGATATCTTCAGTCTAAGTATAAACTTCATTCAAGCAACATCTCACGGTTCATCCAACAATTTGAAATATAATTTTGGCTGATCGAGATCAACGCTGACTGAATAACTGGACCACTGCTGGCCTTGTTCCCAGAAACAAGGATAGCGATTTTGCTGCCTCACTGCCGTGAGGATAGCCACTGCCGCTTGCTCTAAATCAAGTTTAGAGAAGAGCGACTTTTCAGACCATTGTGTCTCAAGATCTCATTAGATCAACTTTTGGCCGATTATTTCGGTAACGGGCCGCCATCTTAAGTGCGGAGCTCAGACGCTATTCAGCGTCACATAGAACTAATAATTCTTAGGTATTTCATACCTGATTTGTTTCCATTTCGGCCACTAGCGATAGCGGAGCCGAATAAAGCAAGTCCGACGTCACTTTTCAGTGAAGTCAACCCAACCAAACCCCCTAGACAACAACCAAGCCACTTACGGGTAGAAGTCTATTCAATTAGCATCCCATTGCACCAACCAACCCGGCGCCTTAGTTAAGAGAAATATCTGTGAAGTTTCCTAACAAACCACGGTCGCAACAATATTACCAAATTGATATCACAGATATATCATAACACTTAAGAAACCAACACGAGAACACATTGAAATACGTTGGAAAATCAATGACTTTAATCTTCTCATAATCTCCATACTTGGTGAAAAACAAACAGCCCAGACTCCATTGGAGCCCAGGCCGAGACTTAAACCCAGATCCCCCAATTGCCGGTTGAGGGTTTTACCATTTAAGCTACCTGGAACTTCAACAGAACCTGAGACTGAATGTTACTTCACCACTCCTCCACCTCATTCATCACTTGATGTCATTTATTAAACAACAGACATCACTTCGTTGCCATATGGACATTTAAATCTCATTGGCAAGTAACCTGAGGTAACGTGCGGTAGTTCTAAGTTTTCCTGCTAGGGATTACTTGCTAATGAGATTTAAATGTCTATGGCAACAAAGTGCGGATGTTATGAGAACATTAAAGCCATTGATTTTCCAACTTTACATAATTTAAAGATAAAAATGATTAGATGTTAAATGTCTACAGAACCCTTGTGAATCGGACAAACGTGTTCAAGATCTGATACACAAAGTTTTAAGAGCGGCGCACCATTTCCGAAACACTACTCCTAGCATACAGAATCTGAACGATACTGCGAAACCTTGTACAGGCTATGAATCGGCAGGAACTAAATTTTGGAAGTATAGTTACTGTAGTTGCTAAACTTTAGCATCAACACAAACGTAATAAATTCCATCCATGTATAGACGTTATATATTAAACTTGGAACCACATACAAGCATTTCAAATGTCGGGAATATTCAATGGAGGGTTTTAGTGGCTTTGATCGTTTCTTGGATACTCATTTTTTTATGCATCGGCCGTGGGATTAAAACCAGTGGAAAGGTAAGCTTTTGCCATTTGTTAACATTAAAAAAAATAGAAGACAGTTATAATCAAAGTATTGCAATTTTTATTTTAAGGTGGTTTATGTCACTGCAATTTTCCCATATTGTGTCTTGATTGTCTTATTTATTATGGGAATAAATTTAGATGGTGCTGGGACTGGACTAGATTATTTGTTTGTGCCTGATTGGAGCAAGCTGGCGACAGCTCATGTAAGTGTTTACTGGATATACAATCGGGAAGCTATAATAAACGCGAATATGAGCAAGCGCGAACGGCGCATTCGCGTTTATTCATTCGCGCCTATTCACTTATTTTATGGTATTAAGCGCGAATTGTACGTTTTCGCGCTTAATACCATACGAAAACAAATAAAGAGTGTGGTTCGCGCTTATTATAATTATTATATATTATTATATTTATATTTATATTTTATATTTTTATTTATATATTATTATTATATATCATTATATTATTTTATAATCGATATAGGTTTATACCTGTTTCGCCTAATCCCGTTTCGCCTAAAGGGGTCATTTTTCTCGTTTCGCCCAACTTTGTTTTCAGCGAAACGGGAAATCCCGTTTCGCCTAAAATTTCAGATTTCAGAAATTACATCAAATCTCATCCAGTAAATGAACTCACTACTACCGGAATATATCAGAAAACCTGCTTTGCGCTGCGGCGCCTGATTTATATACATCCTCATCGGGTGCGGTTACAAATTTCTGAAATGTTTGAAATCTGAAATTTTAGGCAAAACGGGATTAGGCAAAACGGGAAAAATTACCCCTTTAGGCGAAACGGGATACCACGTCGTCGACAATAAGTGCGGATAAAAAAAATAAAAATAAAAAAATATTACGCCTAATCACATTCGCGCCTATTCATATTTAGACGTCATACTTTCCCTGATTCGCGTCTATTACTACTTTCGACGCGAATAAGCGCGAATCGTAAGTTTTCGCGTTTATTCATATTCGCGCTTATCGTCGGAGATTGCGTTCGCGCTTATTACTAAATCTGAAATTCGTGCTAATTCATATTCGCGCGTATTATCCGCCACCATACAATCATCACAAAATCGTCACAAAACATGTTGGTGTGGTTTACGGTGATTTGTGTTGAGTTTGTGGATGTCGTTGGTGTGCATCACTTGTGGTTGGTGTTTGTGGGTGTCGTGGGTTTGTATGGTTGTAAAATTCTGAAAATTCCTAATCTTGAGATTTTCAGATAAATTTGAGAAAATAAAAAATTTATTTAAAAAAACCTACATACAGGTATGAGGGCTGGGCTGTTTGAAGGTTAAAGTAATAAAAATGAAAATTCCGTTTTAATTTAGATGTCAATTATTTTATTTTTTGTAATTTGTGTTAATTTGACCCTACAACACACTGATCCAAACCCTAGCCGTAACCTTAACCCTAGCCGTAACCTTAACCCTAGCCGTAACCTTAACCCTAGCCGTAACCTTAACCCTAGCCGTAACCTTAACCCTAGCCGTAACCTTATCCCTAGCTCTTTTCCCAGGTCAAACCAAAACCCAACTCTTGTAATCCTAACCCTAATCTTTACTCTTAATCTAATCCTAATCTTAACCCCAACCCTAATCCAAACACTTATCCTAACCCTAATGCTAACCTTTTCCCGAGCCCTAACCCTAATCCTACTTTTACCTTCTTCCCCCGAACATAAAGCCATGATGTTCTAATCGAGTTTAGTTTTGAATTCAAAACTAAACTGGTAATTGATCAAACTCGAATATAACACCATGGCGTTATATGTGGGGGAAGGCAATAGTCCTAACTGTAACCGAAACCCCAACAGTAACCCCAACACTTTCCCTTTCTCTAACCCTAACCCTAACATCAAAATCAATCCTAACCCTAACCCTAACATCAAAATCAACCCTAACCCTAACCCTAACATCAAAATCAACCCTAACCCTAACCCTAACATCAAAATCAACCCTAACCCTAACCCTAACATCAAAATCAATCCTAACCCTAACCCTAACATCAAAATCAATCCTAACCGTAATCCTAACCCTAATCTTAACCCCAGTCCTGACTTTAACTGTAATGAAATATTAGCTGAATCCGAATCGAGAAGAACTGCTTTATTACAAAATAAAACCAACATATATATATATGTTGAGTTTTATTTTGTAATAAAGCAGTTCTTCAACTGTCATCACTTTGTATATATTGTGTCTTCTTATTATTGCTTACTTTTCGATTCGGATTCAGCTAATATTTCATTAGGTTATAATAAACACATATATATATGTTGTAAATGACATTTTACCCAATCTTGGAGTAAAACGTGTTTAGTTTCTTGCGCATTAGCATCTTGTTAACTGAGGTTTTTACGTGAATTTAACTATTTTTAACTACATCCATTCGTGGAATCTTGAGCTAAACTTTTATTTACGTCTACATTAGATAATTTAACGAAGTCTCGTATTATTGGTCTCATAGAGGAATACCGATTATTAAACAGTAATTATTCCATTTAGAAGTAAAAAAATTTAGCTCAAGATTCCGTGAACAGGATGTATATTGTAATAAAAAATTGGTTGCTTTTAGGTTTGGAGCGCTGCAGCTAGCCAGATGTTCTTTTCTCTGAACGTTGCTTACGGTGGAGTAATAATGTTTTCTAGTTACAATCATTTTCAAAACAAAGTGAAAACGTGATTTAACACTGTATAACCATTTATAATTTTAAATTTATTAATGGAATGTTCTTTTTAAAAAAAGTGATGCAATGATAGTGACAACCATGGATACTTTTACGTCGCTAATAGCAAGTGTTGTCATATTTTCAATTGTAGGGAACATGGCACATACAATGAACTTGAAATGGGCAGAGAATAATCACGATTTGATTCAATCTGGTATGAAAACTAGAGAAATACATATAATTAATATAATAATAGATTAAACATTTTTAATTTTAGGTCCCGGTTTAGCTTTTGAAGTAGTTCCAGAAGCTATTCTTAATCTTGGGATACCACATTTGTGGTGTGCTTTATTCATGCTCATGTTAGTTGCTTTGGCTATTGACAGTGAGGTCTGTATCTATCTGCCAAGTGCTATAGCTAATATATTTTTAACTTTACTTTTTGTAGTTTGCATATGTGGAAACGTTCTTGACAGCCATTTATGATGAGCTTCCAGTTTTTCGACGTCATAAAGTTCTTACATGTGGAGCTGTGTGCACTGTATGTTGTCTAATCGGCATATCATTTACAACTCAGGTATATTGCTCGTGCGAATTGACTTTAAAGAGTTTACAACATCAAAGTCCTAACGGAAATTTAGCCGGAAGTGAGATGCAAAAACAAAACAAAAAAAATCATCAGCTGTTTTTTTAATATTTATCCCAATTTGTTGAATTCGGCTTTGTATTGCTTGATTTTGTTGAATTTGGTGGATTCAGATAGGATTTGGTGGATTTAGAGTGGACTTATACAGTATTTGGTGGATTTAGAGTGGATTTATATAGTATTTGTTCGATTTGGATCAAGATTTAACACTGGATTCGTATGAATTTGTTCGGGGTTTACATGGATTTGTGTTGATTTGCGTGGATTTGGGTGGGTTAGCTGTATTTTGTGTGGATTTGATGGATTTGTAAATACAGTAAAACCTCTGCGGACGGGACACCTCGGGTCCAGCCATACTTTGTCCCATCCGCAGAGGTGTCCCGTCCACAGAGGGACCCTCCGTAGACGGGACAAAAGCTCTTTGTCCCATCCACAGAGGTAATGGTCTGTGGTTGGTCAGTTTCAAGTTATTTTTTTTAAAATTCAAAATTTTCAATAACAATTTAACAAATTCGTTTTTTTAAATAAAGATTCGAAAAATTTCTAATTTTTGCAAAATAATTTTGCAAAATTTATTGTTTTGTCCCGTCCACAGAGGTCATTTAGACCGAACGGGATTGGACGAGGTGTCCTTTGTAGTGTCCGCAGAAGTGTCCCGTCCGCAGAGGTAAATTTCTATTGGTCGGGATTGATTGGGTCGGGTCCAGCCAATATCGTCCCTACCACAGAGGTGTCCCGCCCGCGGAGTGTCCCATCCGCGGAAGTTTTACTGTACCAAATCTCGTTCCTAGTGAGATTTGGTATTTACAAATCCATCAAATCCACAAGTCGAATGATAACCCCCTCGACCAAAATCCCAAACACACCGGTACATGTTTGGGATCAAAAAACACCGAAAAATCAAGTTTCCCTAGGTCAATTGTAAAAAAAAATTTCTCATAATCAGCGTAAAAATCCCTTTAAAATGAGAATCTAACTCGTAAAAACTATCGACGAGATGTACGCGCGGATTCGTTGAATTCGAATTTCTGGTCGAATCTCATTGGTCGGCGCGCCTATTGTTTTGATTATTTAGCACCATGAAAAATATCCGAAAATAAATTTGTTTTATCCACTTCTGTAACAACTAGCCGGCAGAGCGAGCCACTCCACCCTAATCCCAAAATGGCGATGGCCACGAGATTCCGCGAGATTTCGCGAGATTTCACGAGATTCCGCGAGATTTCACGAGATTCCGCGAGATTTCACGAGATTCCGCGAGATTTCACGAGATTCCGCGAGATATAAAATAAAGTTTCTTAACAATTTTAATGCGGCCATCTAGCGGCAAAATGCGCAAATTGTATCTGAAGCGAAAAAATCATTTAAGCCATTTTAAGAGATGACAAAAAGTATTCAGTCATCGTAATATCTTTGATGTCGTAAACCCTTTAAAGCAAAGATAAACCGCCATCTTATTTTTTAATTTTTTTTCATAGGGTGGTATGTACGTCTTGGAGTTTATTGATATGTTTTGCGCTGGCAACAGTGCTTTGATTGTCGGAATTTTTGAAATGATCAGCATTTTTTGGATTTACGGTTTGAGGAATTTTTTAGACGATACTCAATTTATGCTGGGAAAACGACCTGGTTACTATTGGCGTATTTGTTGGACCATCGTGGACCCAATTCTATTAATGGTATCCGCAATTGTCTATTTAAAGTCAAACTTCGTTACAGCAAACCACAAAAAATCAGAGAAAGAGAGAATTAAGTTTATAGACACAAGCGACAACTTAGGTCATCCAAGTTAACGTGCGTTTTCATTTGCGAGAGAATAAAAAACGCGCGGCAGTGCGAAGAAGCGCCAACAATCTCGCCATTCTAAAAATCAGGCTCTGACTTGAGCATTTTCATTAGAGCAAAGAAGACCACTTCTCGCTTTCAAAAATTTTGTAAAAATTAGTTGTCATCTCATGAAATACTCATTAGTTTGAAATGTTTAGCATCAAATATTGCTGAATTTATTATTTTTTGGCTTTTCTAGATGTGGATGGCAGTGGGAATTGTGGGTGGAGCCTGTTCAAATGCCAGGAACAAACTGCTTCCTATTGGTCCAGATTGTCACATGGTGCGATTTTAGGCCCGATTTTGTGAGCAACGCTAGACTTGACAGAGGTGCGCGAGAAACAGAATCGCACGATTGTTGAAAAAATGAGCAAGAAAAATGGCATTTCTTGCAAATGAAAATGCACCTTTATGTGCTATACTGACTTTAATCTGACTTACTGAAACACGAAAAATCAGAAATTATGTTTGTTATAACAGGGTTTTCGCTGTAAGCAAAGTTAGCGTGTAAAATCTACCATTGGGAATTTTCAGACAGCTTGTTATAAGCAGTTTTTCGTTATAAGCGAGTTCATTATAACGAGGTTAGATTATATAACAATAACAACTCAATAATGCTTGATTCCCACTTGGCAGAAATTCTGACAGAAAATTTTCTGCTGCAGAAAATTTTCTGCTGCAGAAAATTTTGAGTGTAGAAAGCAGCAGTGTTTACAAAAGTGCAGAAAAGTGAATTTAAAAATGGATNNNA
>JH430051.1:166855-178596 GCA_000239455.1 Strigamia maritima
AAAATGGATGCCAGTTATTGGCTTCCTTAACTGGCATCCATTTTTAAATTCTACTTTTCTGCACTTTTTTGCCCATTTTTAATCCACATGTGGAAACCAACGACAGAAAAACATACTTTTCTGCACAGTAGAAAATTTTCTGTCTGAGTTTCTGCCAAGTGGGAACCTAGCATAACTCATGTTTTCGATGTTGACAGATTATGTTTTGTTTTGCGATGTACGGTTGGTCCTCAATGCAGCAATTTCGTGGTGAAAGTTATCCAGATTGGGCTATTGGAGTCGGAGTATTATTCACTATACTGACTATCATATCAATTCCAATTTATTTCGTGTACTATATCGTCAAAAACAGGAAAGGAGTACGTTTTTTTTTTCCTTCATAATTATTGCAATTCAATTAATAATTTGTTGACCAATTATTTCAAGGTTAACCTAAAAGATGCTTTTAGACCAGCGGAAGACTGGGGACCAAGCGATCCTTACATGCGAAGCATTTACAAAGAATGGAAAGCCAAAGAACCGCGACCAGGTACTCAAGTGAGATCATTGCCTAATTTTGCGGGACTCATGCCTGCTCCTGACATGCTTCAGCCAACTGAGAGTTTGCAAACTAATCTTTAATGTTGAATTTCAATTTAGAAAAAAAAAAGCAATTGGTTATTGGTAAATTTCTGAAAAAATTGAAAAATTGAAATAAAATTTTTTGTTATTGGTATTTGGTTTTTCTCTGTTGAATGCTTTCTGGTGGATATTATCAGTAGTAGATCCGAAAACATCAGTTTAATAACATATTCATATTTAGACATGCAGTTAATATGACGGTTTAAATCATTTGTATGATATGATCTGAAAAATCTAACTGCTCATATTGGTGCATCTGAAAACATCATTTTTAATTCAGACAAGCAAAAGCAGGATCTTGAAAGATAAATTTTTATACATAAAGAGATAAATTTTTGGCCATAAATGAAATTTATGGCCAATTATGGCCAAAAATTGATTTATTTATGGGTAATTATGGCCAAAAATTGATTTATTTATGGCCAATTATGGCCAAAAATTGATTTATTTATGGCCAGTTATGGCCAAAAATTGATTTATTTATGGCCAAGTATGGCCAAAATTTGGTAAAAATCATTTTTTGACCATAATTGGTCATAAATAAATCAATTTATGGCCAAAAATTGAAATTTGATTTATTTATGGTCAAAATTTGAAATTTGAATATGGCAAATATATAAAATTTCAAGTTTTGGCCATAAATAAATCAATTTTCAATTTCTGGCCATATCAAAAGGTCTAAAAATTAATCCAAAAGATGCTTTTAAACCAACGGAAGACTGGGGACCAAGCGATCCTTATATGCGAAGCATGTACAAAGAATGGAAAACCAAAGAACCGCGACCAGGTACTCAAGTAAGATCATTGCCTAATTTTGCTGGGCTCGTGCCTGCTCCTGACATGCTTCAGCCAAGTGATAGTATGCAAACTTATATTCATTAATGTTAAATTTCACTTTCGAAGAAAAGCAATTAGTAATTGGTAAATTACTTAATAATTACTTAATTAATCAGTTTTGAAAAAATTGAAAAATTGAAATAAAATTTTTTTTTAAATTGGTACTTATTTGGTTTTTCTGTTTGTGTTGATTGCTTTCTGATGGAGAAAATTTTAATAACATGTCTAGACAAGCAATAAAAGCAGAATCTTGAAATTTTTGGTCATAAAAAGATCAATTTTTGGGCCTAAATCAATTTTTGGCCAAAAATCAATTTTTGGGCCATAAATCAATTTTTGGGCCATAAATCAATTTTTGGCCATAAATCAATTTTTGGCCATAAATCAATTTTTGGCCATAAATCAATTTTTGGCCATAAATCAATTTTTGGCCTCAATTTTTTGGCCTCAAATTTCAATTCAAATTGAAATCAAATTTCAATTCTTGGCCTCTCCTCCGGCTGCGCAGGCGTCATCCCGCCTACCTGAATCAAAGCCAAAAACACGAATTATTAATATGGCAATCAATCGCCGCAAACTCAAATACATGTTGAGACATGTTGTGTTAGTTTTGTTGTGTTTTTACGTAGATGTATTTGTTGATGATTAATGGTTCTTTAGGTAGAGCAGCTATGGATGAAGCATTGAAGCACGTTGAGAATAATGTAAACAGAGGACGAAGGACCACGGCCAGCATGACCTTAGCATGGTAGGCAACGAGTTGCGGCGCTTAGAATGAAGTCTTTATGTCAATTGACATTAGATGGCGCTTAATTGGCATTCGAAATTTTAAAAGAAAATAAATTATTAAAAGCAAATAAAGTATAATAATTATAATTATACTAAATAAAATGTAATCATTTACATTCAATATTTGTTTGTTTTGAAAATTAATTTTTTTACTCCCGATAATTAAATATTTTCATTATAAAATCTACTTATTTATTTTCCATCAAAAGCTTATGTTAGTAACAACATTAGTTTTTTTTACAAAGAAAGTATAGGTTTATTGTTAACGCCATTATCCAATTACAACAATGTGGTAGCCATAATAATTTTATTTTCGCCTCTCCCTCTCCTCTTCCCTCCTTGTTTTTGGTTATTCTGTCCATCTCGGAATTCCACAATGACCCCCAACATGTGGTTCCTTCATATTTCTCTTCGACACGACAACTGGCTTAACATCAATGCAGCCGGCGGCCTAAATTTGGATTTTATCACAGGGGAGCCTGACTATTGAAGATACCATTTTGCTTTTGTCAAACACATCGACAACCATGTCCAGCAGTAAACTATATTCTCATGCCAATCTAGTTTTCCGTAGTTATATAATATGGAAATTTAAACTTCTTTTATTTTCCAGGTTATTTAATAGATGGGACTAAAAAATGTCCGTACGAATCTCCTGAGAACAAGCTAAGAACAAGCAATAGAGCAGTTGTACTAACACCAATATCTAGAGGTAAAAATCAACTTAATACTAGTATTATTAAGACATTAATTTTTTTTGATTGAAATAAAAGAAAAAACTTGAAAAATTATATTAAGTAAAATTGTAAAATTTGATTTTACACACCTGTAAAAGCATATACAGATTCAAATTTTAGTTATCATTAAGGATCCTCATCTCTCAGCTTTTTGAACCCAACTTTTTGTTGCAACTTACAATAAAATTTTACACTTTCTAGTGGAGATTTTTGGTCAATGCTTTTGTTAGATTTAGTATACTGGTATGTCAGATTTAGTACACCGGTATGTCAGATTTAGTACACCGGTATACAGGCCCGGACTTAGAGACCCAGGGCCCCTAGGCACTTGACATTTCGGGCCCCCCCCCCCACCATCTCGAAGCTATTTTGGAAATTTAGCAAATTAAATCCACTAGTACAGAACATATAATTTTTAATCGACTTTAATGACTTTAATAAACATCAGAATAATACAGTCTATGTTACTATAGTTACGTTATTCTATAAAATTTATAGAATCGTACAACCACCGGGGCCCCTAGGCTGGGCCCTTAGGCTGGGGCCTTGTAGGCCTAGGCAGAAATCCGGCACTGCCGGTATATCAGATTTAGTATACTGGTATGTCAGATTTAGTATACTGGTATGTCAGATTTAGTATACTGGTATGTCAGATTTAGTATACCGGTATGTCAGATTTATATAAATAATAGAACTCTAAATTCCATTTGTACCGTAATACATTACTTAATCTCTCTTAATTTTTCACAGAATTAGACAGCGATCATCTGGAGGGTTCAATACGGTTTAGTTCCCCAACAAAAGAATCAAATTTCTCCTCCCTAGACACCAGTCCTTGCGACAGTTCAAAACGACCATCAACTCCTTTCCATCCAAAATCCAGCCCACCGACATCTCATTACACTTTATGTGAACAAATGATACCAACCAAGGGCAGTCCTAAAGCATCAAGAATATCCATAGTCAAAATGAGCAAAGCAAGACAAGCTTATTTAGCTGTTGAACCCACTGACGATTACGACAACCGGCTACGTGGAGGTGCTACCATTGTCGCTAAACTTCCCTACTCTAGATGTATCGATGCAACTAATAAACGACGACAACATATCCGAAAAGCCGACACAGCAAAATTTTCCAGCGATGTTGCCTCCATTTCTAGCATGTCATCCACACCAAGACCGCAGCTTCTAAGTTTGGGCAGTACCAGGGTTCGAGCTACCAGCAGCAGTGGGCCAAGCAGTAGCGATAAGGGATGTTGCCCATACCACATAAGAGTCCGCAAAAGAAATGCATTAGTCGATTCGCACGTCGGCTCTGACGCTGAAGTGATGGTAACGGCTCCCCGGTGTAGGTGTTCCGAGAAGATCGTGCCGGCCAGAGCTCTTTCAGCGCAGTCATCGACGGCTATGAGCAATAAACCTCCAGCTTCAACAAGGCTTTGTACACAACCAAAAAGAGCCTTGTCTATCGAAGACGCTATAATACAACTTTCAAAAAGATCCGCTTCGCCTCCATCGGAGTTTACCGGCTCTTCATCCAGTTCTTCGAAAGAGAAAAAACTTCTTCATCGAACTCTTTCGACAAACCGGATAACCGATGAACTTAGATCTAAACTGGGGTTAACTCCACCGCATAAAAAAGGTACAGTATGGTTTTTGATGAAGTAATATTTATTTAAAACTAGCATATCATTATTGGCATTTAAAAACAAACTATTAAGGTACAGTATTCAAACCATCGCAAGCTCTGACTTCATACAAAACATCGTTTGAACGAATCATGGATGGTCATGCTATGGGAACACAGACGTTGCCTTCGTTACCGCCGACGCGGTGTTACTCCGATAGTCAAGTGGATTTAATGGCGCGGAATATGTTGAAGTGCAATAGGTGTAATCATCATTGTGCGGCTGAGCAAGGCGTCTTCTCTTGCGATACTTGTATGGAGGTGCAAAGAGTTAAGAATGCATTCGTTCTGGAGATATTCGCAGACCAGTGTCCAAGCGGTGAAAATGAACAAGAGCGTACTACGTGTTACGGGGTTAGAGTGGGTGCTGGACTTTTACCTGTGATTGTTATGTTCGTATCACTTATAGTTTGTTCGGTTATTTTGTTATCTGATTCAGTCATGTCAAGTGTGTGTGGTAATTATTGTAGTTCTTCTACCGCTCAACAGATACAAGAAAACTCAATGGTGTGGGGCTGGCTTGATTCTTGATCCATACTTCACTTCTAAATCTATATCGTGTTAAGTTTATGGGAGAGGTTTTTTTTTTGTGTGTTTGGCTGTTATTCTTTGTCCAGTATTTTAAACAAATTTGGGGGTCTTAAAATTTAATAGAAAAAAATGTTTTTAAAATGAAATAGATATCAAATAAAAATGACAATATTTTCAACTTTTATTTCATTGTTGTGATTATTGGTGTAGATGTTTGTAGAACTTGGTAAGGAAAATGTCAAAAATCCCACTGACAACCACCGACATAACTGCGCATGCGCAGAGCGCACTCGGTCGCGGCCTCTGGCGATAAGTGTAAAGGCTTATTACATTACGTGCAGGAGACTGTTGTGTTTTTTTTAAAGAAAAAACAAAAATCTTCATTTATGAATGTCGAAATCATTTCATTCCTACTTTTGCTGAGTACATTTGCACAGTAAGTTTGCATCTAAATTCACTTCACAGTGATATAATTGTGATATTTGGTCCATATATACAGAGGGAACATGGAAAATCTAGAGAAGAAAAAAGCGAACCAACTTCTGAAAGCACGAATTCAAAAAGACGAACTATACCATCACGCTAAAGCGCAAGGCTTACAAATTCTAGGTCCAGATCCAGAAAGCGACGAATCGACCGGTCTTGATTCCAAAGACGATTATCCAGACCAAGGCCAAGTCGATTTAAAAGACAAACGCGACACTCAATTTGAATTGGAGGACTACAAAGGTTATTCCGTTAAACGAGTCTGTGAATATTTATTGAGTTAATAATTCTTTTTAAGATGACGAATCGGCAAATAACGAGTACAAGAAGAGAAGTTTTAAAACGGCGGAAGATATTTCTCGAAGAGAGAAACTGGAAACCCGAGCGAGCAAATTCAGAGCATTGAAAAACGAGCAAAATCGATTGCAGTTGAGGATACAAAAAGTTGAGGACAGAATGCGCCGATTAGAAGAGATTTTCCGCAATCGCATGTTTGCCCCGTACTACAAATTTGGAGTTAAAAGACTAAACAATAAATAAATTGGACCTGTATAATTTAACCGTTGGTTCATAATCTTCTATAAGAAAATGTTTTCACTGAATTATGTTTTCAGACTAATTAGACCATGCTCTGCAACTTTATAATTGAGTATTTGGTGCTAACTCAAACGTTTAAAAAGTTAAGAAAGCAATAGGTTACTTCTAGACGTCAAAGGTCAAATTTTATATTGCCATTAACTTTGCCATACGCACTTTACTATTTGACTACGCAAACACATTTTTCCTGAGATGGGCAGTCTGAGAGAAATTTCAACTTAAAACCCTTAGTTGGGGCACTCTGTATAGTATGGTATCTCCTTTTTCATCAAAAAATCATAACTCATGAGTGCTGGAAGTCTCATAGGCCTCATGTTTTTTTACTCACTATGCGCACTTCTTGAGATGTGAGTGTGACTTGCCCATGTGAGTCACATGGTATCAGGTCAAAACCTCGCTGGTTTTAAGCTCGCCGACAAGGCTTATGGGGCTTACGGTGCGCATGTGGAAATCACATTTTCACACTTACGCATTTGCGCACCATACCCCTAACGAATTTTCGAAAAGAGGATTAAAATGAGATACCATAATATATATCATCCCGAAGACAGGCTAGCTGTGGGACCGGCTAAGTAAGCTATTCTATCCAAGGGCTAGTTGGTTGGTTGTTGCTAATGTTGAAAAATGTTGATAAAAAATTCTAATATTCTAATATGGAATCAACATTTCTAATGATTTTTCTGATTGTTGTTTATGTAAACTATTCTTCAGATCGCAAGTTGTTTCAAGACTTAGAATGAATTTATTAGATCAAAATATGACTTATATACAGAATAAAGATTAAGATTCTAATTTACTTTCCATTGGCTAATTGAGTGGTCACGTCTGTGTGACCACGACTGTCATGCCACCTATCTCATGTTTCTTCCAAAAATTCCACATTTAGACATTTTCTTGTTTTGTGGGTTATTATTTTTCAAAAAATCTAAAAACTTATTTAAAGGTTTTAAATGATCAATGGACTAATAAAAAATATGATGTTGTAAACCTTTCAAGGGGAAATGAGTTTAGGTAACTATTTTTATAAATGGGCTTAACTATTGATTACGACTCAAGAGACCAGATAACAGATGGGGCTTTCGGCAACCTGGAAAAGCATCAATCAAACTGTGTCCCACGAATATCCGTTTTGAATTAGGTACGTATCTGGGTGAAAATTGTACTACTGCATATAAATTGAGATTTCGGATAGTCTTTACTAAACTCTATCCAACAATTCGTGCACAAAACCGAAAAGTGAACTTCCATTGTACTGAAAGTATGTACGGTATTGTGTTATCTTATTTTAATCCTTTAGTCAAACCGAGTTGAAAAATCAGTAGGGGGATTCAGAAACTGTCGCACGAGTGCCCAAATGCGTAAGTGTGAAAATGTGATTTCACACATGCGCACCGGAAGCTTCATTGGCCTCATGTTATATTATGTGATCACATGGGCGACTCACACTCACACCTCAAGAGGTGCACATAGTGCTTTTCACATGTGATTGCAAATGGCGGGCAGGCATAACTGCCTTGTACTAAAATTATGGTACCACTTGCCTAGTACTAAAATTATGGTACCACTTGCCTAGTACTAAAATTATGGTACCACTTGCCCAGTACTAAAATTATCGTACCACTTGCCTAGTACTAAAATTATGGTACCTCTTGCCTAGTACTAAAATTATGGTACCACTTGCCTAGTACTAAAATTATCGTACCACTTGCCTAGTACTAAAATTATGGTACAGTCGTGGACAAAAAAAACTTCACTGAGGAAATGGTATTTTCGACTGTGCTCACCAGAGGGCGCAAAACACATTGAATGACGTCAGTATTGACCAGTCTCACACTTTGGACAGTGTGGTCAACTACACACCTTAAGCAGACATAAGACCGGTCAATACTGTTGTCATTCAGTCTCAATGTGTTTTGCGCCCTCTGATGGACACAGTCGAAAATGTCATTTCTTCAGTGAAGTTTTTTTTGTCCACGACTGTACCACTTGCCTAGTACTAAAATTATGATAGCACTTGCCTAGTGCTAAAATTATGGTACCACTTGCCTAGTACTAAAATTATGGTACCACTTGCCTAGTACTAAAATTATGGTATCACTTGCCTTTTGGGCACTGAGCATGCGCAGTGTGAGTCTCACACTCTCACTCACACTCACATACTTGCGCAATCTTTCATTTTGGGTGTTTCAGAAACTCCCGACATGCTTTGCACACTGAGCATGCGCAATGTGAATTTCACATTTTCACACTCCCACACTTGCGCATGAATGCGTAGTTTCTGAATCCTTCTATTGTTTCGTAGCTGAAAAATGTGTGCAACAATACATAAATCCAAACTTTAAAGGTCAAGTGCAATCTAAAAGTTAATTTTAATGTGTGAAAGAGTGTTAACAATAACATATATTTCATTTTTTTAAATGTTTTATTGTTGCATATCTATTATTTTATAAACAAAACAATGTCTAGTTGGCTAGCCTCGTTTGTCATGCAATGCATCATGGTCAAGCAAGGATTAAATGACGTCACCAGTTTTGATTGTTAACAAAATAACCATCTGCGCATGCGCATATTTGTGCACATGCTCAGAGAGTTGAAATTCGACCAAACCTGAGAACTAGTTCTGGATCATTTGAATTTTAGGATTGGGAACGTCATTCGACCATGATGCTTTGCATTGTGGAGAAGGAATATTGCAATTGTTATATAATAATAAATATGCAACAATAAAATATTTAAAAAAATGAAATATATGTTATTGTTAACACTCTTTCACACATTAAAATTAAATTTTAGATTGCACTTGACCTTTAACTATAAAAACCATTAAAATTGTATAAGTGTATATAAGTGCCTTTAGCTGCAAACAGTAAATGTGCGTCACAAAGTTATGTGAAAATAGCGGCTGTTATTTGGTTGTTGATATGATGTTTTGGCACCAAACAAAGTAGTTTTAATAATCAAAGAGTCAGTGTTTGCTGGAAATAATAAAAATATGATACATTTATGAGGTAAGCTTTGTTTTAAAATAATAAAATACTACGTTTCTATATCTCTTTAAAATATTTTACAAGCGTTTTCATTTGTTAACCCTCGGATAGGCAAGCTTCAAAAATAACATTAGTGGATAACCCATAGACACGATCATGTTCATATTTCGGGTCAAGTAGTTAAAGCGCTGTTGCATTTGGTTGAAAAAACTGCCGCTGTTGGCGCTAGTTTTTTCTAAAAACGGCCACTGCACATGTGCACAATCCTATTTTTTCTGGGAAATTTTTATTGATTTTATTTTTGTTTTGTTATGAATTGTTTTGTTGTGAATTGTTCTTTAATCTTTTATTGGTAATTTTAAAGTTTTAATTTTTTTAATAAAAAGAGAAACATCTTTACTTGGCTTTCCTGCTTCACAATCTTTTTTCAATCTGATCGTCTGCTAGTAACCCTAAACAGAAGCGCTTTAGCCAATATGCAGTGAAGCCGGCTTTTTTTTTCTGCTGGAGTTTTAAGGGGATAAAATTTGCCGATCAATTATTTCAATAAATATCAAAGCAAATACTTCAAATTTTTTTTATATAAAGTTTATTAGTATTTGAACAAAGTCAGATCGATAGATAGAATTGAGTTTATAGACGCAAGCGACGACTGAGGTCATCCACGTCTTTTAATCTGACCAATATAAATCTGACATAAACAAACACATTTGACCATTGATAAACACTACATTCATACATCCCATTGCAGAATGGAATGCAGCATTACATTATCAAAAAAATGATCAAAAACAGAGACAAAAGCCACAGAAGAGAAAGCGGAGCAAAAAAAAAGGAGATAGATAACCAGAGGACCCATTAGCACCACTGCAATGGAAAAACAAAGTGCTGCAATGGAGTACCCAGGGGAGGCCACAAGGAGGCTGGGCATGGAAGTTTTCTCCCCCAACAAAGTCAGAAAATTTAAGCTTCATAAGATAAGCCAAAAAAAATTTTCCTATTTGTGGTGACCCAAATGGTCCACTCAGGAATTTATCCTGTCATTATTTATAATGAGAACTTTAATTTATATGTAAATATATTTAGTCCTAAGTTAGCCTAAAATTGTAAAGTGTAAATAATTAAGTGTAGAATTATTATGGTTATTATTAGAAAATAAGTGTTTTAGTAAAGTGTGATCATTACTGAGATTACCTGTTGGTTTTTAGTAATGATTTGGCTCTATTTAGAGTCACTTGTGAATAATTATAATTCACAATATTATTTGGTGTTGTTTCCTGCACTAATTGAGGGGCGATGCAACAGGATGTTGCCAGCTCTGCCCCCTTTGGGGGAGGCTGAGAGCTTTGGCTCTAACGAACCATGCAGGCTCAGCAGATGTTTCATTGTTGAGATCAATTAGTGTACTGGAGCATTCTACTGCGCAAGGAAATGACATCACTGAGCATCCTGCTCTTCACTGAATTTATCAGTCTAAGTATCACATTCAACCAAGCAACATCTCCCTGTTCATACAACTTTTGAAATATAATTTTGGCTGATCGAGATCAACGCTGATTGAATAACTGGACCACTGCTGGCCTTGTTTGCCTAACAAGGATAGCTATTTGCTGACCTCACTGCCGTGAAGATAGCCACCGCTTGCTCTAAACAAGTTTAGAGACAGCACTTTTCTGACCATTGGGTCATACAATCTCATAAGATCATTTTCGGACTGATACATTTGGTTAAACGGGCCGCCTTCATTGCGCAGAGCTCAAGTTCTTATAAAAACTAGTAAAATAGGTAGTATTTTGCCTGATACATTCAGGGATTTGGCCACTTTGCGAAGCGGAGCCAGATCAGAGTGTATCCGAATTCACTCTTTAGTGAACTCAACTCTACCAACCCCCTAGACAACCAAGCCGATCTACGGATAGAAGACTATTAAATTAGCATTCCACTGCGCCAATTTCAACCCGGCGCCTATTTGAGAAGATCCCAAACCGGACGCAGCATATTCAAGAAAAGAGCTGAACACAATCGTGTCATAGGTTGCCCATCTAAGAGTTAACATTGGGACGCACATTTATGGACTACGAGGCAATGATTTTTCGACTCTGCTCAACTAGAGGATTAAAATAAGTATATATTTTGAATACAATGCATAGGTCATTAACCAATGGAAATTTCGTGTGCAAATTGTTAAATAGAGTTTAGTAAGGCGAATTAGCAAAAAAAAAGTTTCAAAATAGAATTAACTATTCCATTTTATTAGGTTTTTCGTGTAAACAAACATAACTACATAAAACTTAAACTTTTGTTACTATATTCTGAGTCAAATTTGTTGAAATGTTTATTGCCACATACAATAAAGTTGAATTATAAACTGCACATAAAATGCACATAAAATACAAACATAAATAAAGCAACATGATATCAAGATAAAAATAAATCTATATTTTGACTTAAAAAATAATAATGATAATAT
>JH430051.1:179371-190636 GCA_000239455.1 Strigamia maritima
AACTAAAAACTAAAACGAAAACCAACTAACATACCTTCTGCTAAAATTAATGAAAACATTGAAAACACATTCAAATTCTACAAACAGTTTTTAAAATTTAACATTTATTCGAATACGCCGACCCTTGGGCTTCCGTACAAACCACGCGTATTTCACCATGCGGCCGAAACATTCGATCGCAATTTAAACTACTTTTCGACAATTTCTTAAAAAAATAAATAGAGCGGTTTTAATCAGCTGGAAAAAGGCTTTCTTTCTATGTAAATAACATAGCATATAGTGCAACTTAATTTTTTGAAGTGGAATTTTGGCAAAAACACAATTTGGGGGCCATTTGCAATTTCTAAAATTTTGCATTCACACACACACCCACACACACATTCATCAGCCAATCAGATGGCTGGGATACGGCTTCACACATTCATTAGCCAATCAGATTCGGTTTAGAGGAGACATATATATATATATATACCAAGTGAAGTTAATACGAGTTAATATAAGGTATGTAATAATAAAAAACACTGATTTAAAAAAAACAGAGTTTTGATTTTTCAAAAAAATCTTGATTTTTTTATTATCAATTCGTTATAACCGAATATTTTTAAAATGAAACTTTCATTCAGAGATACCTATTAAAAATATTTTGTAATTATAAGAAGATTATGCCTAAAAGCGAGATTACATCACAGATTATAATCTGTGATTAGACTAATAGACAATATTATTTTATTTACCGTACCTTCTTTTTTAGCTGGAATAAATCCATTTGTACCAATCAAATAAACACCTGCTAATCGAGGCATACTGCAAAAACCAAAGTAATCATAATTATAAAACCATTACGGTCAAAAAATCCAAGCTAATCATCGAGCATTACGGTGTTTCGGTATATCTTAAAAATACTCCAGAATCATCAGTTCCTCCATCTGTTATGATACAAATTTATGCAATATATAATTCATTCATAATAATATAAAATTAACACAAAAAATTACCAATAAATCTGCTAACATCAAGATAATGAACTTGAAGTACTAAATACTTCACATCGGTGTTTTTCCCTATTTTAAACCCAACTCCTGTATATAAAAAAAACACAAAAAAAGGTAATTTTACAAAATGGGACTAATTTTGGCAATTCACCTTCCGGAAGGTCGAGTTTTGGAGCGTCTTTTGCCCAGGCATACATAATTTGCGACCCTTTCCCACATACCGGTGTTGGGCCCGTTTTATAATGACTAGACGATTCCTGAATTTCCCCGCAACTCCTAACCAAACCAAAGCATCATTAACCGAGCAATATAAATATATAAAACAACCGAATATAAATATATAAAACAACCGAATAAAAATATTTATACCAAGCGTCGTATTCTTTTCCTGGTGTTACACAACCATATAACAACATGTGATGTGCTGTATGGGAAGTTGCATTTGGTTTGAAACCCGCTGAAAAATATATATTTTTTAATTTTTATTTTATTTTATTTATTTATTTATTTAATTTTTTTTTTTTACTTATATAATATGTCTTATCTTCATCCAATTTGACAGTCGTGCACAAATATGTTTCTGGCTATTTGAAAAATTAAAGAAAAAAAAATAATTGACTAAATACATTGTATCGAAAATATTGCGATATCTTATTTTAATCCTCTCGTCAAGCTGAGTCGAAAAATCATTGTTTCGTAGCCAAAAAATGTGCGCAACAATACAAAAACGCAAAAAAAATAAAAATGTATATCATTTTACCAAGCTTTTTCGTTTGTTAACAATGGCGTGCACGTATTTTGGCTATGAAACAATGATTTTTCGACTCAACTCGACGAAAGGATTAAAATGAGATACCATAAGCATATATTTCGATACAATGCATTTCTCAGTCAATAACATTTTACCCCAACCTTGAGATAAAAAAAGTTAAACTTTTGCTCCAGACAAGTGCAATGCACCAGGTGACGTATTATATTGATTTTTAGTGCTGCACGTAACAGCTTACAAAACAAATATGAGGGTCAGGTGTGTTTGTTTGTGTAGGTGTTTAGTAAATCCAACATGTGATTTCAACCTAATTGTGGCTGTGTTAATGTCAAAGATTGTCATAACACAGCTCTGAATTATTTTCCTAATGAAAAAGGCCCCTGTATTGTAATAATTGCCAATTAGGGACTTAAGATATTGTCTGTAAATTTATTTTGGCAATTATTGATCATTAACAGTTATTTTGGTATTATTAATGTAGTTAATGGTTGTGCCTAGTTTACCAAATTGGTAGTTTTTGTTTTCATGTCAAAACTGTATTTTATGCACCAATTTGGTCCATTTGTTTGTCATTTCTCCTTTTAGAGAACTGCATGTCAAGTAATCTAGATGTATGACATCAGTTCTCTATTTTACAAAGCATTTCCATCACCAAGGTGCTAAGTGGCTATTTTTAGCAATGACTTAATGCTTTTATTCAGTCCGAGACTACAATTTGTCCTGGGCCTTCTACTTCCTGCCCAGGTTCAGCCAAGATGGCGCCTGTGAAGTGCTCCTGTGAAGTGCTCCTGTGAATAAACAAGTTGTTTTGATGTTTGGACTGTTTAAGAGTGAGTTTTTCTTGAAATTGCATACACTAGTACGTTTGAGGCATATAAGCAGTTTGTCTGCAGCCAACTAGAGCCTTTACGCGGCTGGGATTCTGTGCCGGTTCCCTACATCGTACTGAAGCAAGGCACCATTTGGTGCACTTTTGGTTTTCACCTTATAGCGGTATTTTTGATGTCCAGTGCGTACCAGCCGTGCCAAAATTCTGAATTTACTGTCAGATACCAAGCAAGGTACGAGGAACACAGCCAGCCTATCGCCGGAGCGCTCAGAAGCATATTTAGGGCCGACTTTTGGGTTGACGGGAATTGCGTATACTTTTGGCCGCAGCCGGGCCACCGAGTCCCACCGATCGATCTCGGATTTTCCATCCAAAATCAAAAGTTCTAAAAATTGCAAAAATTTAATTTCCACCAATTTCTTTACCATTACGGTGCTCGTAGGTCCTGGCCAAACGTATTCCACAACAATTGGTAGCAGAGGATGGTTGTGGACCAGGACAAGCAGCCAAAATTGTCCAAAAGTGAATTTGGGCAAAAATCAGTAAGAAATTGCAAATTCTTCAATTTGAGCAGAAATTGTCTTGTCTTTTGAGTTTCTCAGATCGCCAAGATGTCTGAGAAAGACATAACCAAGTCAGCAGCCTCCGGGATACTTAAACTGGACTGCACCAATTGTGTCCAGTGTTGTGTTGACGTACAGCTTCTCTTAGAAGAGAAAAGAATTTGGTCTTTTGCAGTTGGCAAGCAAGAAGAGCCCCCAGCCACAGCTTCTGCACAGGAAAAGCAGAAATTTGCTAAGGATAAAGCAAATCACGGGCTATCATCTTCCAGAGCCTAGTTCCATGTCTGCAACATGCCGCAATGAAGTGCAAAGATACACAAGCGGTTTGGCTCCATCTTAAGAAGCAATTTGAGCCTAGCTCTATTGTCAGAGAAGCTTCACTTGTGGAGACATTCTATGGGATCCACAGACTGGAAAATGAGGAACTCGACACCTTCATAAGTCGCCTAGAGAAGGCAGAGGATGACTTGATCGCCGCCAATGCAAAATTGAAGCCCGAAGACCAGATCAAAGCCTATATTCTGCTCTCACGTGTTGGAAAGGATTTTGAATTGCAGATTCAATCAATCTACCAATGGCAGAAAGTCGGTTAGAAAACAACCGCAGGAAACTTAGTGAAAAATCTCTCGAGGCGGCTACGGCTTATTCATTAAGTCTTAAAGGCCATAGTATAGTGAGTGATATTGGTGCTTCATCCAGTGACAGCAAGGCTGAATAGGCCGAATACCGAATGTTTACCGAATATTTGGTACATCCCTAGTTTTGTGGCATTATTACAAATAAAAATGCAGTTTTATTTACATTTTTGAATTTAAATGCTTAAAATTGCAATTTTGTGACATGATCGTGACATTATTGTCTAAAAATGCAGTTTTGTGGCTTTATTGCTTCTAAAAATGCAGTTTTGTGGCATTATTACAAGTAAAAAATGCCACCAAACTGCATTTTTATTTATTTTTATATATTCGGCCGAATATTCGGCTGACCGAATATTGAATTTTAATATTCGGCCGAATATTCGGCTGACCGAATATTGAATTTTAATATTCGGCCGAATATTCGGCTGACCGAATATTGAATTTTAATATTCGGCCGAATACCGAATGTCTGTTTTTCAGCCGAATAGGCCGAATACCGAATACCTACCGAATATTCGGTACATCCCTAGCACCAGGTGAACCAATTGTTCCAAACTCACCTCAGGTGTGCAGTGCAAGTGTGGATGTCACCTCAACGGCATGGTACTTGGATTCATGTGCGTCAAACCATGTTTGTGGCAACAGAGAAATGTTCAGCGAGTTTGAAGAACTTCAATCCATGCGCCTAGAGTTGGGTGAGGGCTCATCCAGTATCACCGGTCGTGGTACCATTGAGCTCATAGTGCAAGTCCAAGGAGCCCCTCATGAGATCAAACTTCTAAATGTGTACTTTGTGAAAAACTTTAAGCATAACCTTATTTCTATTGGCAAAATCGATTGTGCAAAATACTATGTGTCAATTTATAATAATTTAATGAAAGTGTATAAAACTAATTCCAAGGTTTGCTCGTTGTACGGTAAATTAGAGGATGGACTCTACCGTATTCAGGGGCCTGTTAAGTACAGACAGAGTAACAATTCTAATTTAAATAAGTCTGGAACTCGTGCAACAGAGCCAAGTCCAATGGGCAAGCCTGAGAATTACAGTGTTTCTGTGAACTTGTGGTTCCAACGTTTTGGACACATGTACACAAAGGGTTTAAATTATTTATTGAACAATGTTAATGTTAAGGATATTGAGTTGCACCAAAAGGTATCAAATGCCATTTGTGACAATTGTGAGCTGTCTAAATCCACCAGGGCAGGATTTAAGTCTGAAAGTCTGCTACTAGCTAGTGAGCCCCTCGAGTTACTTCACATGGACCTATGGGGGCCCTGTCCTGTCCCATCCCTAGGAAAAGCGCAGTATTTATTATGCGTAGTGGATGATGCTACCCGTTATACTTGGATTTTCCTTTTGCGCTCCAAAGACCATAGTATTTGAAACTTATAAGAAGTTTCACGCGTGTATTGAACGTTCAACCGGTAAGAAAGTCCAATCAATCCGCACAGACCGAGGTGGGGAATTCACATCTAGTGAATTCAAGCAGTTCTTGACCTCACTTGGTATGAGCATACAAAGAACTAATAGCTATAGCCCAGAAATGAATGGCGTGGCGGAGCGAGTAAATCGCACTGTTTTAAACAGCATTCGAGTCATGTTACTCGGTGCTGGACTGCCAAAGCTACTCTGGGCCGAATTAGCTATAACCTTGGTCTACCTAAAGAACAGGTATCTTCACTCTCGTCTGGAAAATAAAATCTCTTGTCTTATTTTGGAAATGCCCAGTGTCCTTAGCACACTTAAAAATTCCAGGTTCCTTGGCTTATGTGCATGTGCCAAAGCCAAGTAGGCGTGACAAGTTGGAGTCACGAGCCTGGAAGGGTGTAATGGTGGGATATGCCATGGGAACTAGGGGTTTTAGAATTTGGGATCCTGTCTCAAATAATGTCTATGAGTCTAAGCACGTCAAGTTTGACGAGACTAGGTTGTACAAAGATGTTGTACAGACTCACTTAGGGGACAGTCCATTTGAGACTAGCGTCGGTAAGAATGTTTTTGCTCCATCACCCAGTGATACTAGTGACACTGATGATGAGGATACCACACCCCCACGTCTCAGGCTCATGCCGACGTGTCTCCCACCTCCTATTCCAGCACCTGCAGCGCAAAAGTTTGATGTGCCAACGATACCCCTATTTGTATCGACGCGTAGAAAGGGGGTTCCAATTTCCACTACTCCCTTATAGCCCACCAGAGTTGCCCATAGGGCTCTGGTGCCCAACAAGCCAGGTTGGGAAAGGAAAGAAGTCCAAAGACAGTCGGGTGCTACTAAGGGCCAATGGGATGTTTATTACTATGCTCCGGAATTGCGCACAGCCCTGCGTAGCAGGCCAGATGTTAAGGCATACTGTGAGACTAATTTGAAAGTCAAGTACAAAGCAGACGACTATGACTTCAATCCCACCCATGCTGTGGATTCAGAGAGCGATGATAACGTTGAACAACCAAGAGATGCAGAGGTTGAACCAGAAACTGACAATGGTGAAGCATAGACATATTCTGTGCGTGTTTACGGCGCTAAGGTGCAAGAGCCGTCTATCTATGAGGAGGCTATGTTGTCACCTGAGAGTGACAAGTGGAAGGCAGCTATGGCCGAAGAACTAGATACTCTCGAGGAGAGATCAGTTTTTGAAATTAAGCCCCGGCCAAGCCATAGCCATATCCTTGGAAATAAGTGGATTTTCAACCTCAAGCGCAACGCACAAGGTGCTATTGTCAGGTTCCGAGCACGCCTTGTAGTCCAAGGGTTTAGGCAGATACAAGGTATTGACTATAATGAGGTCTTTAGCCCTGTAGTCAACTTTGTGCTAGTCAGATTGTTCTTTTGCCTATTGGTTGTTCTACGTGGGTGGTCCGATGTTCACTTGGATGTCAAGTGTGCGTACCTATACGGTGCACTTGACTTTCCAATTTACATGGAGCTATCTAAACGTGTCTCAACCAAGTGCCCTAACTGTGTGTGGTATTTAATCAAAGCCTTTTATGGCCTCCACCAGTCAGGACGCATGTGGTACCAAACTGTCGATACTGCCTTAAGGCAGATTGGTTTTGAGCGTGTTTGTGGCTTTAATTGCATGTACTCTTACAGTACACAGGCCATCCTTCTTGTCTATGTTGATGACATGGTCCTGTTTGCTAAAGATGCAACAGTCCAAAAGGATCTAATTGAAGCCCTGGGCCAGCATTTTAACATTGTAAATCTGGGCCCAGTCACCAAGTTACTAGGTATCGAATTTAAGCGTGATGACAAACACCTGTTGCTCCACCAATCTGGGTTTATTAAGAAATTGGCAGAGGGTTACCGAGTAGTACCTAACAAACTCATCAAGGTGCCAATTACAGTAGGAACGACTCTTAATGCATGTAAAGACTCAGAAGTTGAGTCTGATTTCCCCTACAGGAATCTAATTGGCTCTTTGATGTTTCTGGCCTCAAGAACAAGACTGGACATCCTGTATTCAACAATCTATTTGTCCCAGTTTAATACTCGCCATTCTTCACAACATGTCAAGAGTCTATTGCAAGTTGTGAACACCCAAGATTACTGCATTAATTTGAGCAGTTGCATTGATGAAAGCATGCACATGTATTGTGATGCATCTTAGGCTACCGATTTAGTAGGATGTAAAATTTTTGGTGGGTACATGCTATACATGGGAGGATATCCTGTCAGCTGGAACTGCAAGAAGCAGACTGTCATCGCATGCAGCTCAATGGAGGCAGAGTATATTGCGTTGTCACATGCAGCAAAAGAAGGCTATTGGATCAGCTGCATGTTCGAAAACTGTTTGTTGTTCAGCTGTGTGAATACGCCTCTAATTCACTCAGACACATTGTCATCTATTCAGTTCGCATCCAATGACATAGAGAACACAAAAACCAAGCATGTCCGAATAAGGTATTTCTTCCTGAGGGACTGGTTCGAAAAGGGGTATTTTTGTTTAGCCAAAGTTCCAAGAGAATATAATGTAGCCGACATTTTCACCAAGTGGGTGTCTAGTGATCGAATTAAAATGTTGTGTGGTTCTGTGTTCGACCAGTTACCCAAGTAGTGTCTTTTACCTCCAAGGCACCGTATGATAAATTAATTATATGGTGCCACAGTTGTTTATTCTTTTATTTGTAACACATGTTTGATTTAAAAAGGCAAATGTAGGTGTTTAGTAAATCCAACATGTGATTGATTTCAACCTAATTGTGGCTGTGTTAATGTCAAAGATTGTCATAACACAGCTCTAAATTATTTTCCTAATGAAAAAGGCCCCTGTATTGTAATAATTGCCAATTAGGCATTTAAGATATTGTCTGTAAATTTATTTTGGCAATTATTGATCATTAACAGTTATTTTGGTATTATTAATGTAGTTAATGGTCTTGGCTAGTTTACCAAATTGGTAGTTTTTGTTTTCATATCAAAACTGTATTTTATGCACCAATTTGGTTCATTTGTTTGTCATTTCTCCTTTTAGAGAACTGCATGTCAAGTAATCTAAACTCCGTTTCCAAAATATTGCGAGAAACTCTCATTGGCTAGAGCCTTTTTCCGGCGATTGTTCAATGCTCTTAAAAAAATAATTTGAGAAATGATCATAAAAGGACATAAACGAACATAAATGAACAGAAACGAACAGAAACGAACAGAAACGAACAAAAAACGATCATAAACGACTATAAATATGAACATATATGGTCATATATGATCATATATTTGTATTAATGTACGAGCAAACAGGCTCCAGCCAATGGGAGTTTCTCGCAATGTTTTGAAAACGGTTTTTAGATGTATGACATCAGTTCTCTATTTTACAAAGCATTCCCATCACCAAGGTGATGAGTGGCTATTTTTAGCAATGACTTAATGCTTTTATTCAGCCCGAGACTACAATTTGTCCCGGGCCTTCTACTTCCTGCCCAGGTTCAGCCAAGATGGCGCCTGTGAAGTGCTCCTGTGAATAAACAAGTTGTTTTAATGTTTGGACTGTTTAAGAGTGAGTTTTTCTCGAAATTGCATACACTAGTACGTTTGAGGCATATAAGCAGTTTGTCTGCGGCCAACGAGAGCCTTTACGCGGCTGGGATTCTGTGCTGGTTCCCTACATCGTACTGAAGCAAGGCACCATTTGGTGCACTTTTGGTTTTCACCTTATAGCGGTATTTTTGATGTCCAGTGCGTACCAGCCCTGCTAAAATTCTGAATTTACTGTCAGATACCAAGCAAGGTACAAGGAATACAGCCAGCCTATCGCCGGAGCGCTCAGAAGCATATTTAAGGCCGACTTTTGGGTCGACGGGAATCGCGTTTACTTTTGGCCGCAGCCGGGCCACCGAGTCCCGCCGAGCGATCTCGGATTTTCCAAAATCAAAAGTTCCAAAAATTGCAAAAATTTGATTTCCACCAATTTCTTCACCATTACTGTGCTCGTGGGTCCTGGCCAAACATATTCCACAACAGTTTAATGGGTGGAAGTGAGATATTTTTTAGGAAGGTAAATATGGGTCGTTTCCGGATGACATTAGTACATATTTCTTTTTTATATCGGTGGGAAATTTTTTTGTCATCAGCTGTTTAGTTATATCACGTTTCGGAGAATTACCGTAGTTATTGTTTATATACTTACTGCTAACGGTTGAACGTGTGGCATTAACAAAGGATAATCATCGGATTTGTCATGAGCTGCGAGTGTATAAAATTGACCAAAGCAACAGATGAGAAGGAAGGACGTTAGGTGTGCAACCATTGCGATGAATTTGTTCAATTAAACTCGTTGCTACGTTACTATATCGACTCCTGCGTCATGACAATAGTGTGTGCTCGGTCACGTGGGAAGTTTCAAGAAGAAATTGTAGCCGATTGGCTGGTTCGAAATGTCAACTCATCAAGACATGAGGACAAAGACCCAACACATTTGACATTTTGACATTTATATTTATAAGAATTTAACTGTAAAAGTAATAATAAATAAATAAATAAATAAATTAAATTTATTCACCGAAAGTAAACAATGATTCAATTATTAAATTAATCAAAATTTGCATTTTATTGCAGATAGAAAGACTATTTAACAATTTGTGCACGAAACTCCCATTGATTAATGTTAATGATCTATGCATTGTAATGAAAGTATATATTGTAATATGTTATTTTAATCCTCTAGTTGAGTTGAGTCGAAAAATCATTGCTTTGGATTTTAAAAATGTGCGTGCCATTGTTAACAAACGAAAACGCTTGAAAAATATTTTAAAAAATTATTTACATTTGGGTTTTTGTATTGTTGCGCACATTTTTTAGCTACAAAATAATGATTTTTTAACTCAGCTCGACTAGAGGATTAAAATAAGATACCACAATATATACTTTCAGTACAATGCAAAAAAGTTCACTTTTTAGTTTTGTGCACGAATTGTTGGATAGAGTTATCATGATCCGTGTGGCTAAAAAATATATAATTCCAAAATTTAAATTTTAACACCAAGAGGTGTTTTGCATAATCATTCCGGCACTTTAGAGTCATACTTATATGATGAGTAATCACCCCTCCTCCCCCTAGTTATTATTAACTTTGGTGTGGCTTGACCCATTCTGACCACCTGGTGAGAGGTGATTTCTCTGATCAGGCAAGTTTGTTTAGACACTTGAAGTCAGGGCTTGCAACCGAGCTTACCTCAACAAGCTTCTCGTCACTACAACTATAAACCACGAGCGTTCCTAGCTAGAATGCCAACCTTATAGTTGTTCAACCCATCCCATTAGCAGTGAATTCATCAGTCTTAAGCCAACTTTTTAGGACACGGAGTAGATACTTCTCACCTGCCGGTGATTCATTATTTCTGGACTAAAAACTGTGTGAGTTTACATGATTGAATCGACTACGTGTTCGCGCGACAGAAACCAAGCAAACCACCCGCTCGAGCGTTTGCCTCTTCGCGCCTTTAAACCTCCTATTCAAAGTGTTTTTGCAACCTGAGCGTCCTTAGCAACGGCGAGTACCAAACTACAGCCTGCCCGACTCCCATGCACGACGGCAGCATTATCTGGGTTTGGGCCTGCATTAGTCCAAAACTGAATTTTTAGTGTGTCATTTTCCGAATGCTAACAAAAGTTTGTACCTATTGTCTTGTTTTTTCATTTTTGTAAACTTTGGTTTTTTGTTTTCTTATAATTGTTTTTCTTTTTGTTATTGTTGTTGTTTTTTCTATTATTATTGTTTTTCAGTATTGTTTTTGCATCTTTTTCATTTTTTTGTCTTATTGTTACAATTTTTTTTTCTTTTTCTTTTTCGTATATAGTTTACTTTTCTAAAATGGTCCAGAAATGATTCGAAACAATTCGATACATTCATTTCACAGTAATGACCTACACTTTGGATGAGTGGATCGAATGTGAAAGTGGTGGGCAGTGCAGTCCTTTTCTTATCGGTTTTTCCACTTTGGTTGCCAGCACTTTCTATTGATATAGTAGAGAAGGACAGG